>PVHP010000235.1:0-152179 GCA_004024765.1 Zapus hudsonius
CTTCTCAAGCCTCCACACACATTCACATGGAACATCTACATCTACACACACACACACACACACACACACACACACACACACACACACTATGCGATTTGTGGAAAAATCTCTTGGTGTTTATTTTTTTAGAGAAGGTAAAATGTAGTAGAATGTTGGAAGTCTAGCTAGTGCTTAAGGAATAAAATTAATTGTAGAACAGTAGCAACAATAATGCAAAAATTCCCAGAAGAAAAGGGCCCTGTTAATGGACCCTTTATTATGTAATGGGGAGGCTTCATGGAGCAATGAAATTACATGGGCACAGACCACAGAGAACTCAGTGATGGACAACTGAGGTAAGAGACCCCAAATTCTTGATGATACATGCATGTAATTGGTGAGAGGCAGGACATAATTTGCTAGTTTGTTCTTTCCCTAGGGTATGTACATGGTGTAGCAAGAAAACTATGTTACTTAAAAGTAGTCTACTGAAGTTCACTCCAGTTTCTGAAATGTTTTCAGCCTGTGATCTGTGCAAAGCAGAGAGGATGGAAACTTAGGGCAGTGGTGTTAAGAGAGCCCTCTGTGTAGTCAGAGACAGTGTTAAGGCCATTTGGAAGTTTTGAATGAGGCTCACCATTTTGATAAATCTAAGCCATCACTTTAATATCAAACAACCAATAAATAAGAGTGCCTCCGTTCGTTATCTTTCTGCATTGAACAAGATCTGTCTTCTGTTGACACCAAACTGCCCCATCGTCCAATCTACTAGTCTTTCCAACCACACTCTGTCACACTAAGTGGCTTAGGCCAATGGGTCACTACTCTGGATTCATTTCCAAGTCTGAAAGAGTGACCATATGACACATAAATCCAGCTGTGAGAATCCTTTTTGGCCATGAAGTCAGGGCCACTTGCACTGCTTGCACAAGCTCCTCAGAATTCTTGGTTCTTTAGTTTGGAGCTATAGTCCACCCCTGGAAAAAACATGTTCTCCATTTTTTTTTTCTGGTTGTTTCCACTATCTGCACAATGAGCAGATCATCTGTTCAAACTTGTCCACAGGCATTTAGCTAATAGCTGAAGGATTGGACAAAGCACCTACAGTAGTCCAGGATGGGCTGGGAGTTATAATCAGGAATAAATGTATTTCCCTTAAGAGATTTACCCTGATTTTATTCTATACTTTTTAAAAAGATTTTAATGCAGTTAGTCAAACAGTTGAAATTTCACCCTAAAATTGATGTTACAGAAAAGTACCATGTGTTCCCTAATCAGAGTGTTAGGAGAGGTGAGGGGTGCCTGGATTTGTGAATTGTGGCCTAACTGGTTTTTGATTATAGAATTGTTACTACACAGCCTCAACCTCTCCCACCCTTGTCCTACTTAATAATTTTGTCCATTTTCTATGCTCTCACTATTCACAAATAATGGAACTGGACTCTTCAAATCTGAGTTTCACTTGTATTATTATCATCTAAAAACATATATGCTGATGTCTCTCAACTTCCACCTCAAAATTTAGTATATCCATACTTACTGATTCCCATCCTTCCCTTCCCTGACTGCAGGAATTGGCTCCTCTTCCTTCTGTTACAGATTTCAGCACTCCTGTGCCTCTCACTAACCTCCCCTTTTCCTGTACCTTGTATTTCTTCTCTGGTTGAACCTTTCCTCCTGGTCCCTTCTTCCTACAGCCTAACCAAGCTTGTCCAAACTCTGCCCACTGGCCAAGCCTCTGGCCTTCCTCCGCGAGGATGTGCTTGGGGTTTCAACATTTCCAGTGACCCTTGAACTGTGTGCACAAAGATTTTTGAGAAGGATTTGCCACCTGCCCACAAGATGCAACGTCAACTGCAAAATGGGGAATTTCTTGTCATTCATTTCCATGTATTGTTGAGAGGTCATGTTTAGTTATATAGCCCATTCTGGTCTGAAAATTACCCTCCCCCTATGTCACTCTGCCAAATGCTGAGATTATAGGCAGACAGCAGCACACCTGGCTAGTAACTGCTTTTCAAACTGCATTATGACAGCAGCACCCAAGACAATAAAATACGACACCATAACTGGTAGCAGATTCAAAGATGGTCAAAGGTCCATTTGGTTCAAAAGTCTTTATTTGAGATAATAGCAAATCTTCTTTTAAAGATCTTCAAGCATTAACTTCTAGATTACAGCAAACAGGCCCTTGTTAAAATTGAAATACTAGAGGTATAGCTCAGTGGTAGAGCAATTGCTTAAAATGTACAATACCCTGGGTTCAATTCCTAGACCCATATAAAAGGGAATAACAAACAAATTGACATCTTAAATTAAATAATCTTTCTAAGGTAGAGTGTCCAGTGCTGGTTTTACTGAGAGGAACCAGTGACCTAGAAAGCTTCATGGCTCAGTGGAAGGTGCTTTGTAGTGTCATTGGCCAAGATCCCAGTGGGATTCAGAAACCTGAGCAGCAGAGAACTGGGTCATGAGCTTAAGAACCTCTCAAACACACACACACACACACACACACACACACACACACACACACACACACACACACACACCATGCTGATCTGCAATCATTAACTCTGCTCTCCTGAGAATGAAATTTGAAAAGGAAAGTATCTGAATTCAAAGTCTTTCATGAGATCTAATTTGAAAAGGGGTTTTGAATATAAACTCTAACAACAAACAGGGGGAACAGAGAAAAGAGTAGTACTATTCTAAACGGTTTACGTGGTAAGCACAGAAAGGACTGTATTTAACATGTCCTTGGTTTTTTTTTTTTTTTGATAGCTTTGACATACTTCATCTCTTCATAGAGCTATTTGTCTTTTTTCCAGACCTACAATTTGACCCAGATCCTAGGAATAAGAAGTTAATAAAGCTATGATATAAAGAAGGGAATAATATGAAATCTACACAAAGAAATTTGCAGCCTGAGGACTGATCCTTCAAAGGATATACCCCCCAAGCACACTCAAAAACTCTTTCACAGACTTCTTATGAGCATAGTACCACCCCAGCTGTATTATACCAACTAAAGAAACAAAATTAAACGACAAAGTTTATACTACACATTAACTCATGGTCATCTTAAAAATATTGCTCACTGGGTGGCTGCGGCCTATTGGTCTACCTAGATATAAATCACAGACAGACAAGTTGGGGTTTTTGTATCCCTTGGTGTTTGATGAAAGTAAGTGATATCTTCTAGTGTTACAGATTTTCTTTCAGGTCGTATGTACCAAGATCCTCAGTCTCTATGACAAGTGTCACAGTGCTTGTGTAAGCCTAGGGTAGTGGGACCATTGAACTTTAGAAATGTTACAAATCTTGAGTAGGTGTAGGAAGGCAGAGCCCCTCAGGCCTTGGCAGAGGTGTTCGACAGCTTCCAGGCTTAGATACTGGAATTCTCTAGCCCTTCAGAGTGCTTGCATTATAACACCCAAGCTTAGGGTGTCAGTACTGCCTCAGCACTTGAAGGAGGCCAGTGCTGCTGCTCCTGGGTCTAGGTGTAGCCTGAAGGCCCCTGTTACTGCTGTTACCCTGGCTGTCATCACTGCTTCTCTGCTGCTGTGCTGAGCTCAGTCTCTGCCATTGTCAGGGCTGCGCATGGTTCTTTGGCTCCCTGCTTCTGCATCTCAGCCTGCATGCCTGCCACTCTCCAGGGCTGCATCACTTATTTAACTAGGTAAGGGGTGTTTAAACCAATCACAGCAGACTTTCATGAAATGGAAGTGTTATGTTTACACCAATCAAAGCATTCCCTCTTTTGCATTAATCACAATAGTTCCACTGCCTGACCACCACAGGCAATGGTGACTTGGGTGGAAATGGTTGCTGAGGAAGTTTAATGCAAGCTGTCTGAGACAGTTGGACTTGGGATACGCAGCCAGGGACGGCCAAGAGTTGTGTTGTAGCTCAACTATCATGTAGCTTCCTCAAAGTATTCCAAGTGCTCCAGGCACCTGGAGCCACCATATGGTAATCCATCCACCTGGTTGCTTTGCTCAAGGCAGACAAAACACCTGGAAGAGTCTAATAGCAATTGATTAGGGAGTCAAATATCTCCATTCACCAACATTTTTGCTGAGAAAATAAACATCAGAAGGAGTCCTTATAATAACAACTTATTGACATTAATATTGATTTTTATCAGTCAATAGTACTTTAAACATCATTTATTCAGCACCTGCCCAGAACATCAGGAAAAAACGAGAATCCTTCATCTGTTTCAGAAAGAAGGGCTACATATTTTACGACCTATTTCTGAGATTCTAGTGGTAACTATTTAGCTCCTTCCTAGTAAAACTAAATGAAACATACTGAGAAGTATTTTTTAAACAAGAAAGAAGCATTTCATATATTTTAAGCCCATTCTACTCAAAGTTCAAAACATAAATGCATTGGTTTCTGATGGCTGCTCTAACAAACACAAACTTGGTGCTTAGAACAACATACACTTCATGTGCTTATTAAAGCTCTGAATTTCAGAGCTCTAAAACAGTTTTCCAGGTGGTGAGGTGGGTCCCAGGGGAGGTTCTGGAAAGAATCCTCATTCTAAAGCTGCATCCCTGCATTCTTTGGTCCATGCTTCCTTCTTCTATTTCAAACAAGTAACACCACTGCTTCAAGCCATCTGTTGTGGAACCATTTCCTCTGAACTGAAACATTTCCTGCTGGAGTTCATGAGACTCAGGCAACCAGCAAAATTTACTCAGGAGGATAATGAAACTTCCAATACTCATGAAGCCCTTCTCCAGTGTTAGTTACATAAGCAATGAGTAATTGCTGGGAAAGAGAAGCCCTTTTTGTAAGTCAGGCAAGGAGCTCCAGCAATGAGATTCGTGTGCCCTCATCCATGCTAGGAAAGGCTCTTCACATTGAGTGGCCCATACTCCTGAAAGTAACCCTAATAAAATGACTGGCTCACCCACCAAGCTAATTATCTGGAATTGTTCCCTTGGTCTGTCATCAGTGACCTCTCTGGAGTAGATAAATATTTGTTCATATCTCCCCTGGATATGTTATACATATTTGACACCATCATGCCTGCTTTTCTGCTTGTTTGCTGCTCATTCTAGAGACTCCTATCATGCTTCCATCTCTACTCACTTCAACATTTATATTAAAAGGTGGGCCTCTATAGATACCATGAGTCAATCAGAGAGGGATTCCATTGGTTAACTGATCATACTGGGAAGGACCTTACGAGTTTTGCTTCCTTTTATGAGTGACTGCAAAAGTGTTTTTCCTGGCCTCAGAATGGCAGGATTCCTCTATTCTCCTTCACTTCCTATTCCTCTTCCACTCCTTCCTTCCTTCATTCCTTCCTTTCTCTCTCTCTCTTTCTTTCTCTCATCAGTAGCTGTTCAGTGCTCAAGATTATTCAAATGCTCTCTCCAGGTAATCATTCTAAGTTCTTTAAGAATATTATCAGAACAAACTTCTAAGAAGCAAAAGCTATCATTTATTTCTTCAAAACTTGAAATTACTTATTTCATTTCTGAAAGGTTTATATATAATGGTATTATTTAGCATAATGGTATATATGATAATGGTATTTGTTATGCTGACATAGTAACAACAGGTTTAGGGAATTTAAAGCTTTGTTTAAACAAAAGGTTTTAATATTCCTACTCTGTAGCCTGTTCTTAGCCAAAAGGCCAAGAAACAATTTGTACCAATACGCTAAAGACACAGAGAAATATGTTTAATTCTAATCAATGAGTTATCTTCTGTGAAGAACTGGTTAAAATAAAGTGCCACAAACTAGGTCGCTTGAATGCCAGATATATAAGAGTGAGAACAAGGGGTGACCTCCTTCCAAAAGATACAAAGAAGTTGGTATTGTTCTCCCAACTTTTCATGGCTTGTGGACAGCTGAGATTTCTTGGCCCTAGATGCCTTACCCTCAAGTCTGCTTTCACGATCACTGGTCTTCACTCTTTTGTGAGCATCTCTGTCCCACATTTCTCCTCTTTGTAAGGACAATGGTCATATTAGAGTAAAAGCCCACCCTACACCAGTGTAGCTTCTTCTTCATATAATGTCTGCACCGACCCTATTACCACATTCTGAGGTAAGAGACACAAGAACTTAAACACAGGGATTTGGGCAGAGAAGATACAATTCAACCCCTTGTAGACCAAGATGATGTGGGGTAAATATTTTAAGTGAACTGTGCAACAGAGATAGCTGAGATGTTTCGTCTAATGACAATCATTGCTCTATATCTTGAGCAAGCTTGGACAAGAACCAGTTCATATTTATTTCAAGACCAAGCTCACCTACTTGTGAGCAGAAAGTCTTTACTACTAAAAGCCTTATAGATGAGATTCTAAATATGTGAGGTTTAATTTCTCAGTAATAACTGGATGCGTTCACTGTGCCTCCATGATTGTTCACAAACTTCTCTGTCTACTGCATCTTACGAAATGTTCTACAAATCCATGTCACTAGGGTACGTGAAAGAGTTGGACTGTATCTCTGAGCAGTGATTAACTCTATCAGGAAAAATAACTCTCTACAATGTCCTACTTATAGTATCTTCATATGGAAACCAGGATTATTCTTGTAGGGAAGACTAATCAGTTCCTTCAGAAATAGTGAGATTTTCTTTCTCAGTGGAAAGAGTTTAAAATAAATCAAACAAGCAATATTCCATTTCTTGACTTCTGAGATGCTTCTAAAATGAGAAAATTGGCAGTAGTTAGCAATAAGCAACAAATATAACAACCGAGTAACGGGTAGATAGAAACAACAGAAAAAGTAGAAAGATATCCCAGGATGAAGTATTCCGTGTCCTGGGGAGCACTATGTATGGTAGAGTGATCAGGAGCAGCTATAGAAGCTGTTGCCGCCAATCACAGCCCTCAAGACTGCCACAAGCAGCACCGTTCTAATTTTCTTGTTCGAAAGATACATCTTTTGAAGAACATGTTGAGTAAAAGGCAAGTATTCCTTCTGCTCCTTTGTAGCTGTGTCCAGATTCTAAAATTTAAACATATCTAGACTGATCCTATCTCCACCACTATACTGGATCTTGTCCATTAGGTTTCTTAGTGATAAAGTGGTCCAAATAAGGTATGCACCCATTCAAGTTTTACCATGGTATCTACCAAGTAGTAAATACCACTGTAGTTCAGAAATTACTATTTTGATCAAGCTAGCCTTTGCTTTTTTCTTTTTTTATTGATGTGTGTGTGTGTGTGTGTGTGTGTGTGTGTGTGTGTGTGTGTGTGTCTGTGTACCACATAGGCCCACTGGAATAAGAGAAACCTGCCACAGCTGTTCTATGGGAAGTAGAGATCAAATTCTGGTGCTCAGAATTGCATGCCTTTATCCTTATCCACTGATCCATCTCCCCAGCACTCATGAAGCATTCTTAATAAGGGGACAAAAACTATGCCAAGACACCAAATCTTTAGAGAATTTTTTTATTGTTAACAAAGGAATACACTCTGCTGACTCCCTATGGTAATATCTTACTCTTCAATCAAATAAATGGTAAACAACTCAAAGATAAGTGAGAAAAATATAGATGCTAGAATATTACATATAAAGGTATATTATTTTGTGTACAATATTTTAAATAGGTAGCTTATTACATTAAGAGAATATTTTCTCTGAAATAGTGAATGTAGTACCCTGATAGTGTACCTCTGTTTTACAAGGAATTCAGGTATAAACTCAGAACAATGGCAGGTTTGGCTAGAAGACTCTATGCATGGGTTTTTATTAAAATAATTTTGTTATGATATCTTTGCTCTGCATTTCCTGTAGTTCCTTGTCTCAACAAGGCTTTTCTCCCAGCCCTAATATGGGCTGGCAGTCTGAAGTGTCAAGCTATGAAATGGAGTCTGGAAACTCTGACGAACACAGTATGCTTATAATGCTTTTTCCTTACTTTCTTTGATTTTTTTTTTTTGCGAATTTTACCAAACAGATTTTTTTTACTTTACTTTATTAATTTTCAGTCATTTTTTCTGAAGTCCAAAGTATTGAAGCTTGACAGAAGCCAGCACAAAAGAGACTCCTAAAAATTCTTAATGAGACATTCTTTTGTCATCCCAAATTCCTCATTTTGAAGTATTTGCAACACTTTTTTCATGTCTGCGATCTACTATTTCATTGTATAGAGATAAATTTCAATAAGTCGCCTAGTCCTACGAATCTGTTGTTAAAAATTTGTGGAAAACTGATAAGGGTAAGAATGAATAATAAAAGAGGAAGTAAGTGTTTAAGAAGTAAGAATCATATTCTTAGATATTCAAGTTTTGAGGGCATCAAGATGCAAGTACATACAACTAAGACTGATTTATTTCAAAGTATTTTTGTCCCACAATAAGATCTTCATTGGAACTTCTTGAAAAAAAAAGAAAGAAAAACTGGCTACCTCTGGTGCAGTTCATAACCCTCTAACCTATGGAGAGATCCAGTATGTGCACTGAGGAAGGACCCCAGTGGGTAGGGGACAGAGAGGAGGGAAATGGGGACACATCCATTTGCTCATACAATATATATATATATATATATAATTATTCACAATAAAGATATTAAAAAAGGAAATACTATAGTCCATGTTAGGTAAGATCTATCTAAAAATATGCCATATTTTTATCCAAGACTCTATGACTTAATTTTGAACAAAAGATTGATACCTTGGACCTAATTTATTTCAAAGTATGTTCATCCTCCAATAAGATCTTCACTGAAAATAAAATAGTCCATTTTAGATAATATTTATCCAATCATATTCCATATTCTTTTATCCAAGACTTTACCTACCAAAAAACTATAAAATAATATTCAGTGAAACTTACAGCTTCATAATTAAAAATATTTATAGACATAAAGATCAGAAGTCCTTTTTAAAATAGTCTAGATTCTAAAATTCACCAAAACATATCAAAACCTTATCAGCATCAAGTTTTTATAACAATGTCAGGGAAAAGATCTCACTGAGCTGAGGTTATAAAACCTAAAAAAATTCTATTATATAACTGGTTAATATAGGACACAATTGCCCAGTATCAGGGCAATGGGTAGCAAAGATGAATGAAATACACTGAAGGAATTGAGTGGAACCTCACACTGACCATGCCAAGAAGGCATTCATCTGGCTAGCCTGGAGAGGTCCCTGGTGCAGCCACAAATGTTCATGTCACATACAGGTGCAGAGCCATGAGATAAAGTTGATCACGACAATGAGCACTAAATAATTCATCTTTAGGATGCTGTCCAAGGCTTAGGGAATATCACAGAAGAGAGGACAGAAAGTAGGAGCCAGAGGACCAGGAGTAGTAATGTGTGACACTATCGTCTGGACACAAAGTGACAGGTACATTCATGATTTGAAATGGAGGTCACTTCTACCCTAAAACAGGCACACTAGTGAGCTCTTCAAATTATTACATAGATGAGGGTGTGGGCAGGTGCACATCACACACACACAATACCCACACTGAAAGAGAAAAATGAGACATCAGAATAGAAGAGGGGTGACTTGAAAAAGAGGAGGGAGTTCAATGGAAGAAGAGTGGTAGGTAGAAAGAGGGAAAAAAGGGTAGTGGGTGAGGATTATGATCAAATTACAGTGTGTTCACTATTGAAAATTCTCAGTAAAAATATAATAACAAAAAAGTTACACAGTTATAGTCATTTAAGCTCATTAAATCTCAGTGTCTTTCTTGGCAAATTAAGGACAACATCATGCCTGCATTTTCAACTCACATGACATTTATGAGTATTAATTGAACTTAAATATGTAAAATAATGATATAAATCATAAATACCTGTAAATTTTAGTGTTTACATCTAAAGTAAAATTTGTTAGTATTTATGAATTAACTTACATATTTTTCATGATTCATTGTAATCCAGTGGCTGTGCTTTAAATATGTTCGATTAATCCAATTTGTCAATTAACCTTTTAAAATTCAACTGCAATAAAATGCTGAATATTCCTGCAAATATTTCAGAGTTTTATAATATAATCATTGCTAGCATAATGCATATTTCAGTTTTCGTCAGAGCTTCAAATTGAGTGCTGCTATCCCTTTGAGAACACAATGCTAACATTTCAATTTATTTTCAATTAGTAGTTAATTTACTTTCAAATGTGTTACCAACACTATTTAATCCTAAGAGTTTCCCAAAGCAGCAAGAGTATTGGAAAGCCATCTTGTTTCTCTTCTGTGGAACAGTAATAGGTCAGGTAAAATAATAGCCTACTCTGAGCAAACTTCCAGACACACGAGGATGCCACAACCTCAGCATTCTTTCATTGAGGTCTGAGATGCTGCTGTTTCCTCCTCCACATCCTACAGATCAGAACTAAAATTATATGCCTAGAAGCATCCCGGTTTGTCAAATAGATTCCCTAAAGATAATATAAACAATAATGGCTCTCCTACAGCTGTAACCAAGTAATAACATGTGCTGTGAAATAAAGAAACAGAAACATGAATATTTACACATGGGTTTTCAATAAATCACTGTGCTTTTAATTTGAAATAAATTACTGGCAATTACTATGATAATTCTAATAATGAGTCTTGGGACATTTACTTCCTCATGTACAAGCCATTAAAAGGAAAATTATATATTTAAATAAAAATTCACATTGTAATTTCTAGCTAGATAAAAGAATTTCTAGGGGCTAGAGAGATTGCTAAGTGGTTAAGGTACTTACCTGTAAAGCCTAATGACCTGGGTTTGATTCCCCAGGAAAGCCTGATGCACAAAGTGGCACATGTGTCTGGGGGTCCTTTGCAGTGGCTAAAAACCCCTTTCTGTCTGTCTGTCTCTCTCTGTTTCTCACTGCTTGCAAATAAAATATTTTTAAAAGAATTTTTAAGTGAAAGTCTTAGACACTAACAAACTGAATGTGCTATGTTTGTAGATTAAAGCTTACGGAAGCATTAAAACCAATAGAGGTAATGGAAAATTATTATAAACATAAATTTTGAAGATGGCACTTATTTGAAGATCGTCTGTCTATTCGGTTTAAGTTTGCACAGGGAGGAAAAGGTAAGAATAAATCTGCATTCAGATCCACAAATACCTACATAGTTTTTGAGTCAACTAAAAGGAATGAAACATAAATCCAAATTTGTGACCCAGATAAATGTCTGCAGAGTGGAGATAATGCATGTCCTGCTGTAATCAAGCAAATCAGCACCATCTAAGAGCTGGGATGTAACCACGGCTCATCAGCACTTCTGCCTTCATGAGCTAACATTCTGTGGAGAGCAGAGTTTCTAGCATCCTTTCCCTAAAATGAAGTGGATGTAAAGCTTGAGAACAATCTCTTTCTTTGAAAAAAAATACAGATTAAGAACAGAACAAAAACCTATTGCTTTGCCAAACTCATATTAAAACACAAAAGCAATTCAAAATGGATCAACCACCTGAAATTCTGAAATTGTTAAAATAAAATACTTAGAAAGCGCTTCAAGATACAGACAGACATACACAAAGACTTTCTGAATGAAACCCATTATTCACAAACTAAGTCAACAATTGACAAACGGCACTGTGTGAGATTTTCAAAAAGGTCTCAACTGCAAAGGAACAATTAAAGAGACAGCCTACAGAATGGGAGAAACTCGTTGCTACCTATGCATTTGATAATTAATATCTACAATATATTAAAATATATAAATAATATATAAATATATTTATATATTATTATAAGTATATATAATTGTATATATAATTGTATATAAAAATATAAATAAATATATATATATATAAATATAAAATATATAAATATCTACAATATATTAAAAAATTAAAAATCTAAATACCAAAATGAATCAATACAAACAATAAGCCAATGAAGAGAACAGATAAAGGACGAATGAAATAAAAATAAACACATGAAAAAGTCTTCAACCTCTCTGCCACCATGGACATTCAAGTTCAAACTATATTCAAATTCCATTGCATCCCAGTAAGAAAGCAAGCAACAACAACAAAATGCTGGCGGGAAAAAAGGGAATCATCAAACCATTGTGGAAATCAACATGGAGGTTTCTCAAAAAATTAAAAATAGAACTATCATATGGCCCAGCTATACCATTTCTGGACATTCCTGAAGTACTATGACTCAACCAAGGAATGATGTCTGTCAACAGAAGAAAAGGTAAAGAAAATATGGCAGATATACACAATTGAGTATTATTCAGCAATAAAGAATGAAATTATGTTGTTTGCAGAAAAAGTAGGTGGAGCTAGGGATCATCACATTGAGAAAGACAAATTCAGTATGTTTTCTATCATGCATGGATCCTAGATTTTTGTAGTCACATATAAAATTATATATAACAAAAAAGAAAAAAGCAAGATTGTCTGAGGGAACAGAGGAGATGGTAGAGGTAGGAGAAAGGGGATGAAAGGAGAGACAATGGGGGTGTGAATATGGTCAAAATTCATGATATACTTCTATAAAAATCATTGTGAAATTTATCACAATGAATATGTGTGAATTATAGAATTCAATTATAAAATAAAAAGACCGGTAGAAAATCAAGGGTCATGTTTCATGTAAAATATGCTTAACTCTGCCCAGGCACATCCTGCTTCCTCTCACCCTCTGCTTAGCAGCCCAGGAAACTGACACTCTTTAGGTCAATTTCCTGACACTGCCCAGAAAACTAAGGTTAACTTCCTATGTACTGTAGGATAACCGAGTAACTTTAGGAATATAAAAACCACTTACCAGCCAGGTACGGTGGCACACTCATTTAATCCCAGCACTCGGGAGGCAGAGGAAGGAGGATCACTAGGAGGTCGAGGCCTGCCTGGAACTACAGAGTGAATTCCAGGTCAGCCTGGGCTAGTGTGAGACACTGCCTCAAAACAAAACAAATTCACTTACCATGACTGGCACATTTAGGACTTTTTGACTAGAAGCAAGGAAGAGAATTTAGACTAGAAGACAATGAGAACTTTGGCAAAGCCACAGGGACACTGCAATGACTTTTAATCCGTCCTGTCAGGGAGGTGCATGGGGGCATGTCCTGCTCGTGGCCTTTGAACTCAGCCATCTGATACAACTCTGTGGTTTTACCCTTCTTGTGGAAATAGTCTTTTTAAAAACTTCTGGTAATTTGAACTACTGGCAGATTGGATTACAAAAAAAATGCTTGTTATATTTTAGAAATACCAAAATTTTAACTTCCTAATTCATGTGAAATGCTGGTATTTTGTACTTTCAAAAGGTCTCCACACCAGTATAACCCAGGCTATTTCTAATCATTTGTTTTATCGATAAAAGGTTTTTTTGTTCCAACAGGTACCTTATATATTTATATATATGGGTGCATTTTATACATGACAATAATTTCTAATATTAGATATATATTCTGCATATTATAGAGCATTTATTTATATTTTACATATACATAATAGACATTTTTAATTGAAAAAATAATTCAATTCAAATGTCTTCACTCTTCTGAGACTGTAAACATTTTGACATAGAGGAGAGAGGAGGACAAAAAGGAATGAGATGACAAAACAGAGGAAAAATACCTTGATAAAGGCATTTCCTCAGTGGAATGAGAGTGGGAGAGCACAGCCAAAATAGTGTGTTCATATATTTAAGTTTCCTATAAAAAAATCACAAAAAAATTTCCAAGGAAAATATAGACCCACTCTGGACCCCATAGTAGGAAGAAATAAATGTTGAGTATACCAGATCCCTAAGGTTTAATTTGTAGGCACATGGGAAGTAACTGAATGCTTCTACTATTTTGATTACAAAAGAACACTTCCAGCCACAAGAATCACTGAGGCCACCCTTTATTCCTGCATGGATTCATGGTGTATGTCGCTATGTCTTTAACAAGGAATTTCAAACTTGTACAGTGGTATGGCTCTCCCGAAGCCTTATGTTTTTTGCTGCAAAAAAAAAAAAAAAAAACAGGTAAGTTTTAGTATTTTTAAAGGGCTCTGATAAAAGAAAAAGAGGATTATAGGTTAAAAAATGTGCTTCCTTCAAGGAATAACTGTGTCACCTTTCTTGGGTTAACCATGATTCCACTTGACACTGTAGAACCCACACGATGGCCAGAGCATGGGTTCTCAGGTCTGACTGGTTTGCCCCTTGTTCTACCACTTACCATAATATGTTCGGTAAATTACTTTATAAAATGGGTTAAGAATAACACCAACCCTCTAGAATTCCTGAATAGATTCAATAAAAATATGTATGAAGTATCTAGTACAGTCCTGTCATAAAAGCTCCAAGGACTAGAAGTAAACATAGATCTTAATATCGTTTTTATCTAGTAAAGAATGTAGTCTTGCACTTGTTTCTATGGAACTTTCCCTTGTTCATCAGCATCCTTTCACGGACTTCTTGAATCAATGCCATTTCTTTTAAAGTAAAAGCTAGCTAAGAGAAACTATCAAATCTGCTCTGCCAAGCCGTAAGCAGAATCCTAAGGAGTAAGATCAAAGAACTAAGTCATGAGGTGGTGGTTTCTAGTAATAATCTTAGCTTCTACCATGCAGTGTGCTTGAAGCTGGACAGGCCTTGTTTGTGAGTGGACAGACAAATGAAGTAGTTCCCTTGTACTGAAGCAAGAAGCTATGAGAGAAGAGAGAAGTCTGAAGGAGACAAAAGGTTGGAAAAGTATATCAAACTTGTTCACATACTTCATTGCAAAATCCAAAACTTACCCATATAATTTTTTAATAGCCACCTGCTATGTAGGCATAAGCTATCTTATCTTCAGACTTGATAGATGAAGCAATCAAAGATCAGTCATAAAAATGCTTATCTAAGATTATATTTACCTAAGATATATAAAGAAAGCAAAACCTGTTGCCAGAGTGGCATTTGTTGTTTGAAGTAAGTTATCATAACAGAGAACATGACATCAGCAAGGTACCAAGGAGTTGAGCTAGAAAAGCAATCCACCCAGAGTTTTTCATTTTTTTAAAATTGTCTCTCTCTCTCTCTCTCTCTCTCTCTCTCTCTCTCTCTCTCTGTGTGTGTGTGTGTGTGTGTGTGTGTGTGTGAGATATGTGTATATGGGCATATGTATGCCATGGCACTTGTGGGTAGGTCAGAGGGACAAATTGAAGGTGCTTCTTCTTTCTCCCTTCTTTTGATACAGGATAAGTTCTCTTGCAGCATCTGCTCTGAGGTTTCAGATTATGGCTCTGCCCTCCATTGCCTTAGTCATTGAGATTACAGACAGATGTACCACTTGTGTCCAACTTTATGTGGGTGCTAAAGGAGGATTAAATTTAGGTTGCCTGGCTTGCAAATAATCCCCTTTAACTGCTGAGACGTATCCTGAGCTCTCGCTCCCAGATTTTAAGTATATTTTATTTATTTATTGACAAGACAAAGAGGGGGGCACTGGGGCCCCCAGATTTTTTATGGCAGGTGTAGGACATCCTACTTGACCAATAGAACATTGAAATTGAATACATTGAAAACTCACTGGAGTGAAAAAGTAAAGAACCTGAGGCTCTACGTGGGTGATCCTTTACTGAAAAAACAAGTCCCTTGGTGTTATCCAGTCCATGATTCTTTCTTGCTTTGATGCATGAACTATATCGTTGTAGAACTGAGAAGCACACACTTTTGGGGGAACAGCTCATTCAGTTCAGACACATGATAAGAAGCGATGTAGAATGAACAACCCGTCTATAATATAAATTATCTTTTAAATGGAGTTTTGACTAAATCAATCTTTTGATTTAGGCTGTCATTTTTTTTTCTGTTTTTTTTTTTTTTTTTGATAGTGTCTAGCTCAGGCTGACCTGGAATTACTTTGTGGTCTCAGGGTGGATTCAAACTCATGGTGATTCTCCTACCACTTGTCATACTGATAGCAAATGGTAGAGCCAGCCTTGCACCTGGATCTACTTCCAAAGCACATTCTCTCTCTCTCTCTCTCTCTCTCTCCCTCCCTCTCTCTCTCTCTCTCTCATGTACATACTTTATATATATGTACTTTATTTATATATATATACTTTACATATGTGTACTTTAGAGAATTTATAGAATTTCTTCCATATTGCACCTATGTTTTCATATTAAGACAATGAAAGTTAAGTAAAAATACTGGAATTAGACAGTCTAGAGGCCACAAGGACTTTTCTCCACAGATGACTTTTCTCTTTCTAAGCTCTCGTTCATTTGTAGAAACTCAGACACACAGGCAACACCGACCTAACACCCTTCTCACCGATGGTCCGTTCTAAAGTTGACAGTATGAGAAGGTCCCTGCTGTCCTCTCCGTTGGCTAGCTTGCTATGCTGTGTAAGGCACTGAGAGGCATTTTTGTTTTTTAAAAAAATGATTTCTAGAATTCACTTCTGTGATTGTGTTTGCTCTCATTTACGATCTCTTTCCCCTGAATGACCCTTAGAAGGGGGAGCAAAATCACAAGAAGCAAAATTGTTTTGGAAGCTTAAGTACTGGTTCTCCTGCACAGAGGGTTTAGTTCCCGGAAAGTTAGAACCAAGACTCAGAGACAGTCCTGGAGACTTTAGAACGTTCGTCTGTTCCAGGAATGCTTGGCACACAGAATCACCTGGTGTCTGGTTAGTTTCTTTGAGACACCATGTGCCCACACCAATTTCTCAGAACTGCAGGATCTTCATTTCTGAAATGAGACTCATGAGCATAGACTTTTCACATCCAACTTCTCATTACTCATTGAGTTTTTATTAAGTGCTTCAAGTGACACAAGAACTTGAACAGCTAAGTATCACACTTGGGTGAAGGCAGTGCTTTGACGCAAAGTAGTATGGGAATAGAAAGGAGGTGCCACAGCCTGAGAAGGAAGTAGATCCAGGTTGAGACCACAGAGTGTCCCTGGGAGGAAGTAGTTCCTGGGTTTAGGGACGTCATGTTGTCCAGTAAATTGTCTACTTTGTTGCAGGACTTTCCAGGTAACAAGCGGAAGCCCCTGGGCTTGTCTTTATCTTGGCTTCCTTGAGGTCTCTTTCACGTCTGTCTTTATGACCACCCATGTGAAGAGTCCCTCAGGGCTAAACCTTCAATCTGAATCTCTCTACAGAGCCAGGGAAGACTTTTCAAAACTTCAAGTACTCTCCACTTGGATCTCCTTTTGGCTCCTCCAGATCTGGAAGACCCTAAAGAGTTAATTCATGTTCCCTATCCCCAACATACCTATTCCTGGTTCACTTTCCTTGACAATCGCTCATTGTTATCAAGGCCTTGAGGGCACAAACCTTGCCCTCCCTGGCATGTGTCCCTGTACTCAGGGACAAGGTGGTAAAACAGCTGTCAAGATGGCCCCTGGCAGGGAACTAAACTGGTTTAGAAATGTTAATGGGACAATATTCTCTGGATTAGTGCAATCAATCTACTACAATGACTTTATTTTTCTTATTTTACTCATCTTCAGTATGTTTTGTCTGTAGCTGAAAACTTCTATTAAGGCAAAATGTGGAAAACCAAATCATTCTTCCAGATAATACATCTGATGATAAGTCAGGTCATTATAACACAACACAAAGATTTGAGGACAAATGTTTATGCACCACTACACGTTTGCTTATGCCACTTGAGGTTATCAGATAGATTCCCTAGGGCTGTCCCTATGATGGGCAGAAATTCTAAACTGTTCTCTATTTTGTTCCAGGTACCAAAGTGATGTGAGGTCCTCAACTTCCCTTCAGTACTTTGCAAGGACTCCTAAGCAACCAAAGTCATTTCTATATGATTATTTGCGTATTTCTTCAATGTTTTCCAGTACTGCATCTTTAGAAAGTATTCTCTAATTTAGCTCAAGTGCCCTTACAGAGCTCATCATTCAAGCCTGAATGCTTGCTACTTCTAATTAGGAAACAACCTGCCTAGTTCCTAGAACTAGTAAAAATTTATCAAATGAATTTGGTTTTAGTGATATAAAGACTTTAACTCTAAGTAAGATACATATTATTTAATTGCCATAACAAAATGTCAATGTAGAAATTGTTAACCTTTGGTCTCAAGTCATTTTCCAAATGTCAACACTTGCACAAAAAGCAAAATAAAAAAATTACATAGGTATGCAATGTGTCCCTTGTCAGAGGGCTTGCTGAATCTGAAAGTTCACTTTAATGTCAGTGACAGATTAGGAAATTTATATAATGTATTTGGCTCTAAATGCTTTCTCTGCTCTAGGGTGATGTACTTTTTTATATTATGGCACAAGGCTTAGATGGCACAAGGCTTAGATGCTGCTCATAGCTTTACAAAGTGATCTAGGGAGCTGGGCTCCAGGTTCTTCCATAAGGGTAGGTTAATGGGATAGTTACCTGGATGTACTTGTGGCACATTCATTTGTACAAACTCAAAATTATTTAAATAAACACCTCTGATGGTTTGGAATTTTACCAAGAATATTATTTGTGTGATGATGTTTTTAGGATAATCCATGTTCTTTCTTATTTTGAAAATTTTGTGTATATATTTAACAAATATTCTCTTCATGAATTATGAAAATATCTAACAGAGAAGTAAATTTTCAGCAGCTAGGGAGATGGCTCAATGTTTAAAGGCACTTGTTTGCCTGGGTTTTACTTCAGTAGATCAACACCTACTCTAAAAGACACATCACCTAAAATATTGCAAATAAGGTTTTGTACAAGAAATTGGAAGTGAAGGGGACTAAAACCACCTTTCAAGATTACACTGAACATGAGAGTAGAAAGGTTACTTCTCCCTTTTATCTACGTAATAAGGCAAATAGTTACCTGTTTGTTAACGCTAGGAAGCCTCTAATGAGCCACAGGAGCAAAGGAGCATTCCCCAGAGCTCTTTGAAAGAGAGCCTAGTTATGTGAAATTCAAAAGCTGGTTCAGAGCTTTAGTTTTCAGCTGCTCTTGCACTGCAGGATGATGCAGGAAAGGAAGCAGGCATGGTCAGCCTACAGTCTGAGGGAAATTTTTAAGAGAGCACTTCCCCAGAGAAGCTGGCAAGCCCATAATGAGCAAGGCTTCCTCCCTCTTCCTCTCATCTCAAGTCTCAGCATCCTACCTTCACCGCATTTCAGATATCTGCAGTAGGTGACTATTTGCTTAGATGTGTCCCATCAGGGGATCTCCTCAGCTGCTTTTCCTCTTGATTTGTAAATGTGTGGTCACCCCAGTTTAATTATGCATCTCTCTTGTTTATCCATCTTATCTACATATGATCTCATCCATCACAATGGCTTTATATGCTTATTATAGTTCCTAAACTTACATCTCTAAGGTTTTCACTCTAGGTTTCACATCTTTATAATCAACTGCTTACTAACATTTCCTCTTGGACATTAAATGGACTTCTTCATTGTAGTATGCACAAAACAGAATTCTTGAGTTTCTTTCTAATGCATTTCCTCAGTCTTTCTTAACACAATGAACTGAGTATCCATCAGTTATGCAAATCAGACACAAACTTATCTTTTATAACCCCTTATACACCATGCCCTGATTTGTTAATGGGTTCTATTGCTCCTGGGATCTATTTTGGAATCTCTTTGCTGATGATCTTTGCACTCCTATCTAGACCCAAAAAAGCCTTTTAACTTGGCTCCAGATGCTCCTTTGTGGCCTTTCATGATTCAAACACCATACTCAACAAGGTTTCCTTTAGAAAAAAAACTTAAATTTACAATGAAGTTGCAGAAATAGAGCAAGGCACTTAATTTTTCTGAGCCATTTCAAATATGAAGGTCTCATTCATTACCCCTGAAACCTTCAATCTTTTTTTTTTTTGCCATCAAAACCATGAAATTAACACTAGTCATTGTTGCGTTTGAGTATAGAGAACTAATTCAAGTTTTCCAGTTATCTCAGTAATGGATAACAGAATTGTAGGCAACAGAATCAATCCAGGATGGCATGCTACAACCAGCCTGGGTCTGGTGTTTCGTTATGAAGAGATTCGGATGATAAATTTGGAGAAGAAATTTCACAAGGGATGCTACTTCTCATTGCATTAGATCTGATGGTATTAAGTCTTCTAAGAAGGAGATTCCAAGACAGATTAAACACAGTAAGAATTTATTGTGCCAACATGTGCAAAGATAAAGGGAAGAAGCAGGAATAGGTAGAGAGCACCTTTAGACCAAGACCAAGAACAAGGGTCTACCTGTGAAAAGAAGGGGGGCTGATGGGGTTTCCCTAAGCAGTTTCCTGACTTTTTTTCTTTCTTTCTCTCTTTCTTTCTCTTTCTCTCTCTTTCCTTTTTTTTTTTTTTTTTTTTTTTTTTTTTTTTTTTTTTTGAGGCAGGGTCTTGCCCTAGCCCAGGCTGACCTGGAATTCACTATGTAGTCTCAGGCTGGCCTCAAACTCACAGTGATCCTCCTACATCTGCCCTCTGAGTGCTGGGATTAAAGGCGTGCACCACCATGCCCAGCTCCAGAGCAATTCTTCATGAGGTACCAATGGATAGGCACAGTACCCTCAGCATGCTCAGTGATTAACTGATTTGCCCAGGAGCAACCAGGGCAAAGTATGGCCTTGTTATTCAGACATTCATGTCCTTCCCAGCGTATTCTCTCCCAGGGCACAGCCAGAGTTGCAGGTGCACACCAGTCTAATCACACTATTTCTTGTGATGCTCATTCGATTTGATTAGAGGTGGTTATCAGCCAGGTTTCTCCACTGTAAGTTTGGTAGTTGCTGAAAATAGAGTTATGATCATTATTTATTTTCCTGCTTAAATTGTTCCAGACAAGATAAGGGCTCTTGTATCTTTTTGAGAAGTTGTATCATTTTCCCAATACTTTCATTTTCAGCCCCACCCCCCAAAAAATAGCTCCAATAGCTCCAGACTCTACTTTTCTTTCCTTGTTCCAGCCCTATGACCAGTCATTTCTCCAAAGAACATTAGTTTATTTGAGCAGAATGGGATACTGGATCCAGTATATAGGTACTCGGTATCATCGTTACTGTAGTGTCATTGTTTCAAGGCCTTCACAGTAAGCAGACCTTTAACAAAATTCTGTGTATGTCTGAATGAATCTATCTATCTAGAAACTAGTGACATTAAAATTCCAACCCAATACCAAAAGTTTCCTTCTTTGCATGCTCCCAGGTACTTTCTCCAGTAAAACAAGACTTTCCATTTCAGTCAGTGGCTTTATTTTCTATCCTCATGTATAAGGACAATTTATGTGACCTCATAAGGTCTCTATCCACTTCACACTCCTTCCTTGAGCGGCTCTCAAACTTCTCCTGGGACACTAGTGAATTTCACATCAAAATGCTGTAGAAATAACAGGGCTTTTAAACAACTTGTCACCATTGCAACAAATAACCTACCTAGTATTGCTGAAAATGAATTAACAGCATATAACTTTAAGAAATATAAAATACAAGGAAAACAACAGATTGAAAAAAAAAACAAACTCCAGAAGAGCTGAAGGCCACAGAGGGTATTTTGATGGAAGAATTTAGTAGATAATTATATTTCATCTACTATGTGCAGGAGCTAGCCTAGAAACAGGATGGGTCAATAGAAGGAAGAGACATACCTGAGAATAACTGAAGTATGAAAATAAAGAATTCTTAAAAAGTTGATCACTAATGAGGTTACAACTGAAATTGCCCTTTGTTATATTAAAGAAAAAGAATGGGGGGGGGGAGAGATGGCTCAGCAGTTGAGGCACTTACCTCCAGTGCCTAAGGCCCCCGGTTTAATTCCCCAGGACCCACATAAGCCAAACCCACAGGGTGGTGGCCCTGGTGCTTTCTCTCTCTCTCTCTCTGCTTGAAAATGAATAAACAAAATATATATAAAAAAGAAAAAGACTGGAGAGAAACTAAAAATAAGCAGGAGTCAAGATAAAAATATGTCTTGGAACATTACTAAATGTCAAGGGTGGACCATAGACATAAAAGAAGAAAACATAAAACTATAAAAACTTTTAGGAAAGAAATGAGAAACTATTGAGACATATAATATCTTGGATGAGTATCAAAAGAACTATGTTGGAAGTTAACCCCCAACATTTACAATACTGTATAAATGCATGTATATCACATTCTTGGAATAACAGCTGCAGAGAATGATGAATAGTTGCCAGGGATGCAGGAAGTGTTGGGGTAGGAGTAGGTGTAGCTGTAACAGGATAGCTGAGGGGGTCCTTCCTTGTGGTGATGAAACGGTACTGTCAAGGTCAACATCCTGACTGTGATATAGTACTTGGGTGCTGGAAGAATGCATAGGATTTCTCCATGTTGCTTATTATAGTTATAAGCAAAGTTAAAGGACCTTAAATTTCAAAGCTGCATTAAAATGTATGTAGCCCAAAATTACTCGACTTATTCTAGGTATCTTATGTATGAAAACATACAGAAAAACATTTTATAGGGCAATACTTAATGTCAAAGTATATGCCTCCTGTAATTTCTAGAAGATTCGGAAGTATTTCAATGAAAAGGATTAATAGCTTCCAAACAAAAAGCAACTGAATATTTATGCTAAGTACTATCAAGCTGAGAGATATATAAACTTTACAAGAGCTAGAAATTTATATAATTATGGATAGAGAATAGCTATTATACTCAGAATAAAACCAATGAAAAATAAAAAATATTTCTTTTACCTAATCTTGAAAATAAGATTAAAATGATGTTTAAATACAGACTAGAAATTGGGAAACATCCTATTTATAAAATTTGATTTCTAAATAAAATCAAAGCAAGCACATGGCTCTTTAACTTTCCCAAATACCCATGGGATAGGATATTGCCACCAGATTGAGAAAAGCTTAATAACGTTTTAACTTATTAAGAATAAGTGTTTAAGAAATAGTGGTCCTGGGATTTATAATGCTGGCAGATGACCTTAAGAAAAACCACTCTTAGATAAGACACTGCATAACCTCATCTCCTTAAGCAGAATGTCCATCAATGAGATGTTTTAATACAAGAACAACTTTAACCACACCAATGAAATGTACACAGGACATTTTACATTTTTAAAATGTGAATGTCATAGTCAGCCACATACAAACCAGGCAGTTTATGGGAGGCAAGGATTTATTGCAGCTATAGATCCAAGGGAAATTCCATAATAGAGAAAGAGATTTGGCCCCCTTTTACAGGTCTAAACAGAGCGAGAAACCATCACCAGCACCACACATGCAATAGCAAACAGGCAGGAGGGGGAGAGGGGATTTTCTCCCTCTTTATGTACCGTTATCCCTATCCAAGACTTGTTGGCTTCCTGAGTCTCTGGAATTTCCTTCCTATACTGCCCTACCAGGATAGGATGTTTATTTCTAGCTTACCAGAGCTTCCTTACATCCTGTCCCCTACTGAGAGAGCTGCCTTCCTGTGAATATCCTCAGAGACCCACCCAAGATTACTAAAAAGAATAAGTTGACAACAAAACTTAATCATCACAATGTACATACTTCCCTTTCCATTTTTGTCTTGTCTTCAACTACTCTTCACTCTACTCCACCAACCCTCTCCTGCTCTCCACCACCAGCCAAGGAACCCATTTTAAACTAGTAAATTTCTTCCACATTTTGCCCTCTATGGAGATATGCAGAAAGTATTCATATGCATACACACATACACAAAGGAAAGAACTTTGCATAAAATACATTATTTTTATGAATTGTGTTTTTAAATAAACAACTTTGAAAATCCCTCTAGTTCCCTGACATTCATGTAATGTACTCAGTGTTCTCATAGTGTGGAAGCATCGGTCTATTGTACCACTCCCCTAGGCGCTATAATCACAGGGTGTGTGTGTAAAAATGGTGTGATTAAGAAGGTATGAGAACTGCTGTCAGAGGAATGGGAAGCCTGCAAGCTGAGAGGTCCTTGGAAGAAGTGTCCTTGCATCTAGTCCTCCCAAGTTCCCTCCATGAACAGTAGAGACACTCAGGCCCTTCAGCTCCTCCCCAGAATAACATTCTGCTAGGACCAATACCTAAATTGCCATTCAGAAGTCTACAGACTTGAAAGCCAAAGTGGTCCTAGGATCTGGGGCTCTCCAGTCTTTCAGCCCAGTGATACTAGCCAGATAGTAAGAGAAAACCCTACCAAAATGCTCATCAGAAAGCAAGATCTCATGCATACTCTGCAGCCAAGAGAAGAGGGAACAAGATGCTCTTGGGGTCAGCATTCCTGGAACCCATCTAATAATTTCATTATAAAGCCAACCTGAGCATTTGGGGAGATGGCTCAGTGGTTAAAGGCTCTTGCTTGCAAAACCTGCTGACTGGAGATAGATTCCCCATTAACCATGCACAACATGGAACATAAATCTAGAGTTTATGTGCCATAGCAAGAGGCCCTGGTATGCCCATCCTCTCTCAAATATATATATTTAAACCTACCCAAAACACTAACTCCGAACAAAGCAACACAACTGTGTATGTAAAGTAGTGTTATTCTGGGTGCTAAGGAGAAACATTTATAGCAGCTGGAATGTGCCCTCAAGAAAATTGTCATGGAAACCAGTAAAGGTCAACAGAAAGTTAGACTGGTAAAAATTTTAGACTTTCTGAAAAAGCATCATATATATTACCATAGCCTGGGACAAATGACTAGTAATTGTCTAACAAGCAAGGGACATTTTATGGCATAGGAAGTAGTGGGAAAAATCCCTTAAGAGTGAATGCCATGTGAGATGTCATAATCACTTCTCCATAGGGCCTTGTCTATACTCATAACCATCCGAGGGTCAATTATCAGTATTACCATTTTTAAGAGTGTACAACCCTTCCCATGAATTATACCATTTCATGGACAAGACAAGAAAGAGAAGTGAGAAGAAAAAAAATATTACCTTTTATTTTCTTAGGCACACAAGTGATTTGGAATACCAACTTTAAATCTTAGACCACCTTTAAGAATAGTTTGCAGCAATGAATTTGCAGTTCAGAAATACCAGGTTGTAATTTAGTTGTGAAATAAGTTAACATTGTCTGATCAATATGTAAGCTTCTTTTAACTCCTGAGTTTTAAATATCCTGTGAAAGTAGTTCCTCTACCTTTAATTAATGGCTTTTCAACTTAAAGCAATGACCTTAAAAATTATCTCCAAAATTCTGTATTACAACAGAAACCAGCAACAGCCAATCTAAAAGCCAGGCATATTATACTGAACATCATTTAGAGACTGGAAATATCCATCGGCTGAAATAAAATCTCTCCTTGACCAAGGCCATCAATGTAGGCCACAACTGTTCCTAAGGTCCAAATAAACCTTTCTCTTTGAATGCTCCCTGACTGTAAATGGCATGTATTTACTTGTACCAATGTGGCCCACATCTAGAAACTTTCAAGAATTCTAAGGACAGCCTCACAGCTAACAATAATGACAAATGTGTCAGCACCATGCCTAAGAAGAGTGCAAATCTGCATTATGTATTATCACAAATAGGAATGCTGGGGATGGGTGTGTACCTCACCTAATCCTAACACAGACACTGTGAGGGTAGATAATTGTTAAACATTTAACAGTTTGCAAAGGGGGAAATGAGCTTAATAGTCATACACTGATGCAAAGTTGGCAGCTGGTTACACAGAGCATCAAGGGAAAATATGGCTGACTCAATAATTCCAGTCATTTCTGAAAATATACATTGCAATGAGAGACCTGTTATATTATTTTCACAAATGTACAGATTTCAAGTTATTTACAAATCAGATGATTACATAAAATGACATAAAGGCACAGTAAATATACATTTAAAAATTTTTAAGTAATGTTAACTTCTCAGTATGAACAAAATCATTAATAATACATGTAAAAAATGGAACACTTAGAGAGAGGTTCAACAAATTAAAAACTGAATAAATCTTTCATCAGATTTAGAAATTAAGTGGATTATATGCTTTTTAAATGAGTATAAACCAACTTTCTACTCACTTAACCCAAACCTTTCATTTCCAAGATTATACAGGAGTGGAGACATTCATAAACACATATGACTGGTGCAGTACTTAAGGAATATGAAAGCAACGTAGGGAAACTGTTGTTGCCACAAGTCTAGAAAGCAGGTTAAAGACAGACTGCATAGGCATGGCACTGCTCCCAACCCATCCCCCAGGCGCCCTGCAAACAGCATGATGACAATGAACTGGTGGTTACTGGGAGGCTGGAAATATGAAGCAAGGGAAAAGTACTACATCTCAATTGGCATTTTAGAAATGGTCAAACCATACTATTATAAAAAATGGATGATTTATTACATAAAATTATGTTTGACAGTCAAGCACAGAAAAATCATTTCTTTTTCCTTACATATTTAGTAGAAGTACCAGGCAATGTGTTAACATTTGGAAGAACTCAGAATAAACTACCAAGAGAGATTCATTTGGTGAAGTCATTCAAGTCACAGATGCTAAGTAAATAAATGCACTTCAAAATACATGAATTTTAAACAAGTATGAAAAGTTATATTTTAAATAATAATTAACAGACATAAGAAAAACGTTCCCAAGTTAGATAAAGAAAAAAAATCAAATGCATCTTCATTGGGTTTGTTAACTAATTTTTAAAAGACTAAATGGAAAACAAGCAAGGACTCAAAAAGCATATGTATCCTTTTTTTCCCCCACCAATAACAGAAGGATTTGGAGGCCAACCTTGTGCTGCAGACCAGTCCCTTTCACAACATCTGGACTCTGGTCTTCTACTATTACTTAAAGGCAAAAGAATGTATGTGTAGTAGGAAGAAAAGGAAAAGAGTTGAAAAATCCAATGTACTAAAATTATCAAATCCATCTCTAGCTAAGACTAGAATAAACTAATTCCTTTGTACTTTAGCATTAAGTCAGGGCAAAGGTTTTTCCCTAACAAAAAGGCAAGTAACAAATAAGAGGTCTCTGACAGGTTGGATATTTGTAGCAGAAAAGGATACCTACCAGAAAATTTACACTAATTTTTATAATCTCATTTGTATTAAAAAAACTAATCAAATATTTCAAAATTAATAGCAATGGTTAATGAATACATGCTGTATGAATCATATGCTCAATTATTATAGTCTAT
This sequence comes from Zapus hudsonius, assembly GCA_004024765.1. Lineage (NCBI taxonomy): Eukaryota > Metazoa > Chordata > Mammalia > Rodentia > Dipodidae > Zapus > Zapus hudsonius. The sequence goes on from PVHP010000235.1 coordinate 26,960, forward strand.
AGTCTTAAGTGCTATTAATAAATACACTGGATTCATGCTACAAGAGGAAGAATCAAGACACTTGATTTCACATTTCAGAATTCCTGAGTCTTATCAGGGAAAAAGGAGTACCAAAAACCAAACCAAACTTACCAATAGTAGGGCAAACAACACAAACCTGGGCATTAAGTTAGTATTGTATTTATAATTTTAAAGCTGCAGACTATTGGGACAAACACGTAAGTACTTCAATGGGGCTATAAACAAATTTTAAATTTTGAACAAACAAAGCCACCTGAGTGACAACTTCAATGATGGCAAGCCCACCATTTTAAAGGAATTAAAATATTTTATTTCAAAGCCTAATTATTCATATAACAAGAAAAATGTTTTATAAGATTGTAATGGGACAGCCCTTTGATGAAAGGTCTATGGAGGGTCAAGCCAGTATCATGTCAGAACACCCACCCACACCTAAAATAACTTCCCTTTTGCTTTGCATATTACACAGTGAAAATAAAAAGGTATCTTAAGAGCACTTCATTCCCACAATGTAGGATTTAAGCTTGTATGAAAAGGTGTGAATGGCCCTGCAATGATGTGAAGCTTGAGCAAATACATTCAACTGAAAGGTATATGTCTGTTTTCTAACAAGCAAGAAAATGGGAAGTGAAGCTATTCCACTTCAAACCAAACCAAAATCATGGTTTACCTCTTCTGGAAAAGGCTACCTAAGTAAAGAATATTCAACAATATTACACATTTAAGACTTCATATTTTACTCATTTTTTAGAGAAAGACAGATGCATACAATTATTTGTAGACTTCATAAATAAAGATACCAAACAGGAAAAAAAATATTTGGATTATTCCTCTGCTCAGAAATCCCCGAAATAAAATGATGAAGAAGACTAAAGTGCAGACCTATGAGGCCATTATAGGTATGGTAAAGAGGTGCATCCAAAATTGCATCTACACCTATATATCCAGAAAACGATTCTTGCTTTTAAAAATTTGTGCAATTGAAAAACTAGTTAGTTCTGTTTGTGCCATAATACAAATAGCACTTGTCTCTGCTGCTAGTGAAGTGACTGCTAGACCTGGGACAGCACACTTGGCTCTTGATAATCCTACATCGCACAAGAATCATACAATATTGATTCCACCTCCAGAAAACGTTAGGGTCCTCTTGTAGAATGAAGAGCCACTGGGATTTGGTTGACTGCCTTTAACCAGAGAGGTTTTCAGTTCCATCTCACATGCTACAATAGCTGCATTCAATTCCACTTGAGCTCGATGAACTACGTAAAACATGAGGCCTATACTTATAATGATCTGTGAAGAAAAACAAAGGACCAGTTAGTAACATACATGGAAAGGAAATTAATACAGTAAGTACTTGGCTTAAAACTGCTACACTCAGGTGTATGTGTGAGTTAGGGGAGAACTTGTATATTTAAACAAACTCCACAGTCATCAATGGAGCTGCTATGGGAAGCAGAGGGCCTAAAGGTCAAGTAAGTACCTATCACACAGTATCAGATCAAAACCCAGCACCCACATCATGCTTTTGGCACACATAAATGATGTATTTTGATACAGAAAGTTAACTTTAACTTTGTATCAAAATACTTCCTTCAAGAAACTAAAGAAGGGAAACTTTTATTAGTAAAATGAACATAGTATTAGGTAAGTTTTTACCACTAAGTGCCCACAGGTATTCTAGCTCAGAGGGAAGCAGCCCTGCCATTTGCAAATAACTAGCTGTAGACAAAATAAAAATGATTAAAGATAACTAAAAGATGCAATGCTAAAACAGTTCAAAAGAAACTAACAAGAGATCGGGAACATTAAAATGTACTTAGGAATAAATAAGCACAGGACATGATTTCTAAAAGAGATACTAGGAAAGCATGGCACAGATTGAGGTGAGTTGGTTTCCTGTCTTGGCTCACCCATTCACTAGCTTGTTGATTTCAGCAGCATCCCTTGAAACACGGGGCCATCAGTTTCCCATTGTCTGATAGGAATCTGTTCCCAGAGTCTAAGCACATCTTCTAAATGCTGTGCTTCCATACATTAAAAGCTTGCTTGTGAATCAGTGCTCTAGAGTAGAGCAAACACAGCAGGTGCTGTTTACAAGATAGTTCTAGGGGCTGGGGGATGGCACCCTGCACCAGCTGGAATAACTGATGGCAAGAAGGAGGCAGACAAAAGAATTTGAGAATTTTCATGAAGCTCCTAAAAAGAAGTGGAAGGTGAGCGCTGATACCAAATCCTTTCCTCTGCTCTCCACACTGGTGTGCATGTGCCTGTTTCTTCCCTCCCAACTTACACAAAAGGTGCTCTAACCAAAGTGACCTTATAAGAGAATACTGTTTCAATTAACCCTCCCATAATTATAAAACTGTAGAACCAAGGGTTGAGGGTGGCAGGGAGAGCAGGTAGAACACACTGCGGTTGGGAGGGGAAGGAAGAACCAGTACTTCTACAAGGCAGTAATACTGAGTACCAATACTCAGTAAAATCTGAGTAAACAGGAATTTTAACAGTGGGTTACTAAATCCTGAAATTCTTTATGTTAGTTTTCCTAAGAGAAATATACTTTCTGGAGATAAAGTTCTGATGACGAACAGGAGAGAGACATTGGCAGCTCTAGGGTAGTAACAAGGCTCTTTTTTCTCTTGGCTAAAACAGGAAATGATGAGCTTGTATGGAGCAAGCTAGTTTTTCTTATCTCTTTTTTCTCTAAAGGAGTCCTCAGCAGCCTCCATCTTGCTGAAAGCAAGGAATAAAAGGCAGAAGGCCAAGCTGGGTGTCTCTGCCACCATTCACTGGAAAACGGGCAAGACAATAAGGTAGGAGTCAAGAAGCAAATAGACCTCTTAGACTGAGTGAGGCTCCTCCTCTACAAGCTTCCATTAATTTGGCTGTTAAGGAGGAGAGAGAATCTGTTAAGGATAAAAAGGGAAGTTGGTACCCATGGACAACACACAACCAACCATTTGGTGGTGTGGCTTCAGATCAAGGCAGCTCAAACTTGCCGGACTGAGGTTCTGGCAGGTAAGAGGAGAAAACTGGGAAGAGTGACTAAATCAAAGATGGGTTTCAGGACAAAAACTGTGGTAGCTTTCTCTGAACACTGAGAAAACAAAATATGCTTAACATATATTTATAACTTTATCTAAGAGTACAACAATATCTGTCAGAATCTTCATAGTACCTTGGGATGGGCACAAACAGTAAATTATTACCTAAATTATACTCTAGATATAATGCATACAAAAATTAACACTATGTAGTTAGCATGTCATATTAATACAAATAGAGAATTTGAAGAAAGTATAGCTCTGAAAAAAATATAAAAAAAAATAAAAACTGACTCCTTGGATGTCAAGAACATTACAAAAAATTTAAGGGCAATCCTTGTATATAGTCAAAATATAGCATGTTATTTGTAATAAGTGAAAATTAATCTTGCAGAAGAACTCATTTTATCATTCCTTTTTCTAAGAGAATATTCAATAAGAAACAAGTCCACACCCTTCCATATATCCACACAATTAGACAATATTGTCTAAATATAGTGTTGAAAGAACTGCCTAAAATGAAAAAAAATATTTTCAATTATGTTCAAAGAATTGTTAGGGTTAACTGAACAATATAATACAAAGGGAGGGTCAACTTTAACCTTAAACTCACCTGTAAACAAAAAACAGAATATCCACTAACACTCTGCTCAGCAATGACATCTTCCATTGTCCGCAGGGTGGTACCCAAGTAAGAATTCAGAAGCTGGGTAGGAAGCAGTCCAACTGAAGATGCCATCAGATAATTGGGCAATGAAAGATCAGTAATCTAGAAAGTACATTAAAAGGAATGATTTGTCACTAAGCAAAATCTCCCAAAAAATATGTGCAGAAGTCTGGCTATTAACTTCTGTTAGGACTGGAGAGAATAAGTATTTATAAAGCATTCTAATTCTTAAAAATGATTATCAAAGAAATACATGCAGACAGATTTAGAATAAAATTTTCAACAAATTTATTATCTTATTTTATCACTGATAGAGAACACTTGACAGTATTTTTCCTTACCTATAAAAATAAAATCCACACAAAAATCACTTCATAGAAATTTTCCTACGCCTCCTTTGTGTCACTAAATACTCCTGAGCATTCATTCTGAAGCAGCAGTGCATTTGTGGGCTCTGCGGCCAGGTAACCCTGGAATAGTACTACAATACTGAGGACTCGGTCAGTTACCTGGACTCTGAACTTATTTTTCTATTTGTAACAGAAAATATCCATCATCTTAAATGCAGAAATATTACTGTTGATTTTTTTGTCTATGTAGTTATGTTTCTTTTCTTGTTACTTAGAAAAGTATCTATAAAACCATAGTAGAATCCCTGTATATTAATTTCTGTGGGAGGCAGCATTTTCAAGGACCTGAATTCTTGGCATTATTGTCCTGGGCAATGCTTTCTCCAACATGGGCTGGATCCACTGTTTGCAAGCCAGCCAACTCCAGCAGACAGGATGAAAAGTCACTTCTAAGATTAGGTTATTCAAGGACTTCCATCTTCCCAAAGCAGCTGTAGCACTGGAAAAGTAGCTCTTGGGAGAGGCCCACGTGGAAAGTAAGTGATTTCTTCATCCAGCAGCTAGCAAAGGCCTGCCAACAAACATGAGAATGTCTGGAAGAGGTGTTCTGCCAATCAAGTCCTTAACATGGCTGCTGCCCTGATCAACCCCTGACTGCAGAACTGTGAGGGGCCCAAGTCACAGACAGCAGTCCATTGCACAGGGATACCTGGCCCATAGAAAGTGCTACTAAGTTTCGAAGTGACCTGTTACTCAGCAATAAACAATATTTACAATAGATCACTAGGAGTGGAAGTACTCACACTATATTCCAAACTGTTCACAGTAAGTAATGCTTGTCAGTAACATGAGTGTGACTATCACACTTGCTAACTTGAGGTAATGACTTTCAATATTTTGTAGTTTTATAAAATGTTTCATCCATCTAATCTGTAGTTTTCATTTATAAGGACACTAGCTATCGACATACATTTTTCTATTTCCATTTCTTTATGGTTTTACTTTTCACGTTTGTCTTTTGTTCTCAGAATGGTAATTTTATCTTATTCATCAAAATTCTTTATATAGTAAGGATACCCTCGGATCTATTATATTTTGCACACATTTTCCCAGGAAAATATCCTCTATGTTGCAGTCTTCCCCGCCCCCACCTACCACTCTTGAAACAGGGTCTCACTATGTTGTCAGGCTGGCCTCAAACTCCTGGACTCCAGTGAGCCTTGTACCTCAACCTCCCCATGGAGTTGGCACTACAGGCAAGCACAACAGTGTTTGACACATTGTACAGAAAAAGTTTTTAAATGATCATATCATTATATATCAAAATTTCCCTTTAGTTTTTTCATTGCTTTCAGTTTTAGAGTCTTTTAGAGTTCTTTGTTAGATTTTACTATTTATTTTTGTTTTCCCTCTTAGTACTCAACACTTTAATGTGGAATTTATTCAGATCCCAGCACTGTATATTGGATAATAAGTAACTTGTCTATCTGCCTATGTTTTTATTATAAATGAAGTTACTGTACAGAAAAGGGCCTATCAGGAGCTCTACTGCAGACTGCCCACATTTCAGATTTTGTTATGAAAGCAAAACTGTAGTGAAAACCATCATTTCCCAATCTCTTTAAACTCATCCCGTTACCCTGAAAAATGACCACAACCATCTCACTACTTATTCTTACAGAACATTTTGCCATTCAAAAAGAAAAAAATAGCAGTAAATCTTTTATTAAGATTATGGCAAATTATTAATTTTTATAATTATTAACCATATATATATATATATATATATATATATATATATATTCTTACCCAGAAATATTTCTATTTACTAGTTTAGTTCTGAGCATCTCATGGGGTGCTACCATTGGTACTGATTTTAAGAATACTTTCTCTATTCTCTCATTTATGTATTCTTGGTATATATGAAAGTTAAAACATTATTAAATGTTTTAGAACTAATTTTATTATGTTATTCTGACTAAAAATAATAACTCTATAAATATAATCACATAATCCTAATTTCATTTAAATTGCATTCATCTGTAGTTGTAGATGAATTGAAGATGTGCCATGACTACTTTGAAAAGACTATTACCGAAACAAGTTGTTAACTCATCAACCCCTGGCCCAGTCACTCCATGCAAGATGCTTTGGTATATGCTAGAAAGAGATGGAGAGTTAAGCACAGCACTGACCATCCAAGGATTCACACACATGAACAAGTAAATGCTACCACCTAAGACACAGACAGAAACGAAGCACTGAGAGGGACTATGCCAAAGTACTGAAGGGTAAAGAGGAATTAAAATCAGTTATAGGAGTGTGGTTAAGGGACAAATGCATTAAAAAAAAGAAGTATGTAGAATGAACACCTAAAGCTAAATGTGGTTTGGCAGGCAAAGATGGGTGGGATGAGGAAGGCAGGTGTTCTAGGAAGAAAATGAACAAGGATAGTGTGGGAGGGAAAGTACGGGCCTATTACATGAAGCTGGCAGTACATTTTGGACTGTTTATGAGGCACATGCAAGGGCATCTTGCAAGCCAAAGACAGAAAAACTGGTATGAAACCTGTCAGGGCTTGGATGATGACAGGTCAGCTTCTGCTCAGAGGAAAAGCATGGGGAAGTGATTTACAGGAGGAGAGAACTTTCTTTAGAATAAACAAGTCAAGTATATAATCAGTAAATGAGAAAACAATGAGTCATAAAAACTTAACATTGTGGTTAATAGCAAATTATATTAGAGAAGTCATCTTTAAAATAAATACTGATGTTACATTCCAAAATACCCCAATGCAAAGCTTCAGTCCATAGTCTTTAAATGTGATGGAGTTTCTTGAAATATAACCCATAACTGATATTCACAGATGACATCAGTAAAACCAAAGGGTAATGCTAAGAACAGATTTCAAAAACCTAAACAGACTCTCACTCAGATATCAAGCCGTCCATGATAAAACCTCATCTAAGGAGACAGTTTCACTACTTACATGTATTTCCTTTCTACAACGCTGTATGTCTAATAAAAGTAAATAATTAATTTTAGGTAACCACTATGAACAATTCTGCTATAATGTGCAATGATTTAGTTATTCAAAAAACACAGCAACACAGCCCAAAGAGAAAATCCAGAGACTCTTAAAATCACCAACAGTAAAGCAGACTTAAAACTCACCTACCAAGACTCAGGGAACTTTTCAGAAGGGGGGGGGGTGGAAAGATTTTAAGAGTCATCATGGGGGAGAATATCCAGAAACATTACCCCCCTCAGCAACAGCACACAAAGAAAAAAGAAAAACTGGCTGCTTCTTGTACACAGTTCATAATCCCCTATCTCACAGACTGGCCCAGCAATCCACTGAGGAGGGCCCCCAGTGGGATGGGGATAAGGAGGAGGGAAATGGGGGTACTAGCTCATACAATGAATCTAATTATTAACAATAAGTTTGTAATGAAAAAACACAGCAACATATTTTTAAAAAATTTGCATGTGAGCTGTATGTACATGTGTTAGCCAGAGATCATCTTCAGGTGCCATTCCTTTGGACCTTCATCCATCATTATTTTCTCTTTTCAGACAAGCTCTCTCACTAGCCTAGACCTCACCAAGCATGCTATACTGGCTGGCCAGTGAGCCCCAGCACTGCAATTACAAGAGCAGGTCACTACACCTGGCATTTTTACATGGGGTATGTGGATCAAATTTGGCTTTTCATGCTTGCAAGGCAAGCACTTTACTGACTGAGATATCTCCCCAGCTCCCTTAAACTATAAATAATTTTATTAAAGATAAAGATTCTAAATTATAATTTACCTGTTCCTATAAGCCAAAAAATCCAACTCAGAACATCCATTTTGCCCCACTTTGACAAACACGATTTAGAATTCTTATTGCCACAGAGATCACCTTATCTTCTCACAAGTTCTCACCCACAGAACTTTAAATGTCTGTATCTCTTGATCTACTTTCCAAAAAGAACAAAATCAGCCTGAAACTCCTGCCTCAAGTACACTGAGATGACTCAGGAGTTACTATCCAAATCTAAAGAGCTGGGAGAAATCTCAGAGAAGCTAGAATGAGGGTTTCAAAGATACAGACTCCACCTGATACATCTGAGTGTGCAGATAAGTGATAGATGATTGATTGATTGATGAGATAAGAAAAGATGAGCTGAGACTCAGCCCTTGAGTTACATGGAGATGCAACTCACTGTATCTGAGCCAGTAGAGATTAATGTTAAACAGTACCCCACTCATACCACAAAGAACCTGAAAACCAAGAAGTACCATTGGGGGATGGGGGCTTGGCGTGGGGTTTAGATCTAAATAGAAAGAGCTGACTCAATCTATTATTTTTGGAGTTGGAATAAGAAAACCTTTATCTTTAGAAGTTTTCTCAGGTGGGACAAAAACCAGGGTTTCTGGGGAATTCTTCCCCAGTGCTTCACTTTCTAAGTTGATAGCTACTTTTTATCCAGTTTTACAGGCTCTCAACTACTACAGAAACTGTCATTTCTAAAGAGAACCTTGACATGGATTTAATGAAGAATATAAAGGCAATTTGTGCTTAAATTTTATCCATAACTTCATGAGTTCAGTCTTAGTTTTGGCAAATTAAACCTCCCTTCATAGTTGTATTTTTTGGTTTATACATTTGGAAAATTGTTTATTGACAAAGTTACTATAAAGGTATTACATAAATTCTAATTAAAATATATTTAATATTATATAAAATCATTTATGTCTAGATTGATTTTAAGCCTCAAAAGGAATTGAAAGGACTCTAGTTTATTTTTCCTAGTTATTAAAGAATTGTGTGTTTCTTTTGCATATACACTCTAGATACTTACTATCAGCATTTCAGAAATGCTAGGGAAGAGGAGAACGAGTTCAAAATTGGCTATTTGCACACTTGAGAAAATAAAAACTTTAAAACTGACCTAAGGAAAAACATCACTTATCATTCCCACCCTTGCACAAATAGGACTTTAAGCCTCTGTGCTCCAGTCTCGTTTGCCCTTGTTGGAAACCTCAGAAGTCAGTTATACAGCTCCTTCCTCACTCATTGTCTCCAATCATCTGCAACATCAAGCTAACTGCAGCCTTCTGAATTTCTAAGGAATCTCTTCACCTCCTAGTCAAAATCCCTATGCCTTCCCTCCAGTCTGGACACACAAATTATTCCCATTTATTATCTGTTTTAATTCCTGCAAAAATCTCTTTAAAATACAAGTCTACTCCCAAGTAAACTCTGGCTTATGGCTACCAGGGGGGTTGGCCTCTTCAGAGTGCCATCTCCATTTCCTCTCTGCAGTCTGGCCTTTGACCATTTGTTGTGTCAGATTCTGATGCCATGGCTCCAGCTGTATCAAGTGGTTCTCAGTTCCTAGACTCTTCCTTGCTCTGTTTTTTATGGGTCACTGCACATTGCTCTAGCAAGGACACTCATGCTTCCTCTGCACCCCTTCAACTAGGGTACATCTTTCATTACTTATTTATGGAGTCCTCTGGGAACCTCCTCTGATGCTCCAAGATATCATTTAAGAAGTGTTTCCAATTGCTGGGGTGCAACACAGTAGCCCCTGTCCCCTCAAGTGCACAGTAACTGAAGGCCTCAGTGTGTTTGGCCCTGGACTAGACTACATTTTGTGAGGAAAGGGACCTATCTATCTACTTCTCCATTATGTTTCTAAGCCTTAGCACAATGCCCACTAGGGTCCTAAGTATACACTGATAGAAAGCTGACTTTACCAACATCAATAGTTATGCTAGTAAATATCAAAACCAACAATGGTTAATACTTTTGTAGCCAGTACAGAAAGTGAAAACAGCCCTAGCATGCACAAAACTGTGACACCTGGAAAGGAACTCATTATCAACAGTTTATGGCTAGAATGATTTTTTTCTCCACTGGCCTGCTAGTGACTTGAGACATGGACTTTGATTTATTCACAGCTATTTCTACCCCAGTATAGGATAGCAGTGAGCTCACAGTAGGTACCTGTCAGTTACCTGCTGAATGGATACTGAATTATAAGTATTTCCACAAACTTCTGTGGTGAGCCTAATGTCAAGGTTAAAATGCTCTGGTTAGGTGGCCACCCTGAGAGTCCTGAGAAAAATCTTCCTACTAGAATAAGGTCAGACTCTGGGGTGACCCCACTCATCAATAAAGAGGACTTCAGGATAAAGGGACTTCTATAGACAGAAATGGCTAGCTAAATACATCTGATGCAAAATGCAGCTTCACACATGCTAAATTTTAATGGTTCCCCCAAAATCTGGACATTAATGATGATCCATCTGTGTGGTCATGAAGTCATGTTGCAGCATATATGATAAATTTTATGTCAAGAAAAGGAGGTCACAAAATTACATTAGCTTATACTATTACAAAAATGTAGACCAATAAATGTAAAACCTAAACAAATAAGCACAAAATGTTAATGACTGTTTTCTTCTTTGTACTTGCTATACTTTTCAAAACTTTTACAATGAACAATTTCATCAACAGAAAAGAATGTGTTAAAATCAGTTTTAAGACCTCTCTTAATATGTTTTTTACAATATTTTAATTAATTTATTTAGAGAAAGACAGTGAGAGTATGGATGAATCAGGGCCTCCTGCCACTGTGAACTAACTCCAGATGCATGTGCCATTTTGTGCATCTGGCTTTATATGCATACTGGGGAATTGAACTCAGGCTGTCGGGCTTTGCAAGCAAGTGCTTCTAACTACTGAGCCAACGTCAAGGCTAAAATGCTCTGTCTGGTTAGGTGGCCACCCTGTCACTATTCAGACACCACATATAATTGCTATGAACTACAAAAAAAGACTTGTGAATTTTAAGCCCAAGTATGACAAAGAGAAACCACAAAGGCAGATAAGATAACTTTAGAGCAGATGAGGGGGAAACAGTTTCAGGGAAATAACTAATGCCTACTGCATTCAGTGAAGAAGTGGGCTAAAATGGCATATTTTTCAATTTGCTCATTCTATCTAATCCTTCACTGCCTTAGTGACAAACATTATGACCCATTATCTTTATGTCAATCTATGGCTATAGTACAGAATAATTTAAGGGGTTGAAAAAGCATTTTACAAACCATGCTATCACTAAACTGTTTAGGAAAAAAAAGTAACATTAAAGCATTGCTCAAAACATCTGCCCTTTAAAAAGTAAATCCTAGCACCTAGACTAACTCTTCCCACTTTGCAAATAAGAAAATAAGAGGCCACACTCATTAAGTGACTTCATCATGGCCAGCACAGTAGCAAGAACTAAGTTCCCAGAGTACTCAGGTTAAAACTTCATATTTATGGTCTAAGGTCACTTGCCAAAAACTTTTAATTAATTGTAATAAACTTAAGTTCAGTTGTGAATGAAATTACTAACAGTAACAACTTCTTGACAGCTCAATGCAAACCCTAGGAAAATGTATTCAAGAATAGGTAATTCTGTTTTAAGACAGAACAACATCTTTAGGTGTTGCCACTCGAGTCAGTGCTAGTTTCACACTTCTTGGCCCCTCACCCAAAATCAAACATCACAATCTTGCTGTTGCTGCCTCTAACCTACTGAGGATTCCTGCAAATAACCAAAGTTAGTAGCAACAATTCTGAAAGTCGGATCCACTGAGCAGGGAGGCCTTGTACTTTTAAATTTATTTTCATTTTGCTTGCACTTTATACACAGTATACATGTACTACGTCTGATTTAGTTTTTTGTTGAAAAGATAAAATATAAGTGAGAACTTTACAAGGACAGGAGCTCAGGCTTGATGGTGAGTTTGTTACAGGAAGCACACTTCTTCCACGAAATGTGAGGCAGTAAATATTTAGGCTTTGCAGGCACAGAATCTGTCTCAACTGTGCTGTTTTACTTCAAAAGGTAGCAGATGACACATATATGAATGAGCATAACATTGACATCATGATTTACAGATGCCACATTTTGACCTTCATACAATTTTTGTGTACATGAAAATCTTCTGATACGTTTTCACAGCCATTTAAAAATCAAAAAAAAAAAAAAAAGAAGAACAAACCGTCTTAGCTTATGTACTAATTATGTACTAATGTAACACTGGAATCTAGTTTACTGACCCTTGTTTGACAGCTCACTCAGCTACAGAACCCTGTATATATGGGAGGTCCGCTGCAATGTGCATATGCAGAACCCTCTGCAATGCTTGATACACAGGTACTCAAGACAAGTGCTCAACTGGAATCAGTTGTTCTAGGACAGTTGTACTGTACAGCCCTATGTTACTAGCCATGTGAAATTGTGTGGGTACTTCACCACATTTGTGTCTCCATAATCTCAACTTTAAGATGAAGATTGGGGTTGGCTGTTATGATTACTAAATAATGTGTTCCTACAGAATAGTGTCCTGTCTGGCACTTAGTACGGACAATGTAGAAATTTATTAAATTTTTAAAATTGTCCCCCTCCTTTTGGAATGCAGAGAATGGAAAGGAACAGTTTAAACAGAGAACAAACTACTTTAGCACAACTTGCAACCGATGTTATTAAACACAATTTACAACAGGAAGTATGACTCAGAAGAATAATGAAAACTACCTCAAGATAATGAGGAAAATGTGGAAATCAATTCTGATTTAACAGAGGCATTTATCCTTTATATAACTCTGCCCCTTGAGACTGATACTCAAAAACAGCATGATGAGGGGACAGTGTACATACAAATCTGCCTGCAAGTTGCAAAGTAGTATAAAATATATGACAAGATGGTCTTTTACGTTGTGGTTTAAGCCGGTATTTTTAGTTTCAATGATTTAGTGTAGATGAAGACAAATTTCTCATGTTGATTTGCTTAAGAGAAGGAACATGGTACACCTTGTAAGCTTTCTTTTTAAATATAAATGCTATTATCTAAATAATGAGCAATAAAGTTATATTTTTGGATCAAAAAACATCTTTTTACTGAAAGTAACTTTACAATGTAAATCTCCTCCAAGGGAGCATCACTGAATGGACTTTACAAGGATGTTTTGATGCTTACTGAATGCAGGATGAGCTGTTATTCTTGTGAATGTTTCAATTGTCAACAAATAAAAAAAAATTTAGATGTCTCTACTTTTTAATGTCATTTCATGCACCCATATCAACAGTCCTTCCTTAATGATCCAGAGTTCCTTTTTCCAGAAATTGATTTTAAAAAAAAGAAAAGAAAGAAATCAAGAAACCTGACGTTTCCAGGCTACTGACAGGATTTCACTTGTGTGTGTGTGTGTGTGTGTGTGTGTGTGTGTGTGTGTGTGTGTGTGTCTTGAGGTGTTGAAGATTGAATAAACTAATGGGCCAAAGGGCCAAAGGGCACATAGCAATTAATCATGGATTGATAAGGAAATAAGTACAGGAGTGGATGGAATTTATCCTCAGGAAACTGAAAACCCATTTGATGATTTCATGCAGGGGAATAATAAAATCACATCTGTGTTTAGAGAGATCTGTTCTGGATAGAGATGGGAGAGCTTAGGCCTGAAGGAGGCAGAGATAGGTGGTGGGAAGTCGAGATGTCTGAACCAGGGAAGTTGGATGGCATGTTTAGGAAGAATACACAGGGTCCAGGCAATGGTTCTACCTGATAGTTCAGAAAGTGGGGTTGTCAAGTGCCAAGTCATTAAGATTGCACCAAGTGCTCCAGTTATCTCCTTTCCTGCCACATTCATCACTCCTTCGGAGTTAGTTATGGGCATGTAACTTGGTCAATAAAAATGAGATGGCCTACTGGGGAAAGCTACTCAGGGTAACCAAGAGCAAGATGGTGGCTCTATCAGCCTGGATCACAGAGTAAAAATGACATAAAACACGGCCCTTTCCCCCAAACAAAGTTTGACTTAGACCTGTATGAAGCAGAAGAAACCTTTGCTTTTCATCCACTGAGATTTGGGGGTTGTTGCTGTAGCATACTTAATCCTATCCTGAATAATCTACTGAGAAAGCAGTTTAGATAATGTGTTGGGCAAGACAGACTGTTTAGAAATCCACTGTAATGGGCAGCAAGACATGCAGACACAAGATTTCAATAAGACATTAAAGCGAGGGGAAGCTTATCTATTTTCCAGAACAAATGATGGGAGTGGAAAACGTAAATACAAACATGAGAAATTATATTTTCATGGCTTCAGAATCAATATTACAGTATTATTTTCTACTCTAAAAGTTTCAAAAACTGGGAGTTTCATATGAGGGAGAAGTAAAAAACTGCAGCTAAGAATATATTAAAAGCAAGGGGAGCACCTTCTTTCTTCCATATTTCTTCCACTTTTACAAACAGCTCTTGCCTCAAGAATGCAAATACAACTATTCTGACCACTAATGAGAATCGCTAGTAATTACTAAGAAGTGACTGTGGGCCAGGCAAAATGATGCCTTCACTGCATTAGCCTATTTAGCATTCATAAGTACTACTCACAAATAAGCAAACATGCAGGTCACAAAGCAGGAACCAAGCCCAGGACTATCTTCAAAGCTTATGTTTCTCATATCCCCTATAACTAACTTCCTCTTTGAGGTTAATTTTTGATTCATGGAAACTCAGAAAATATACTTTAATTGAGACATGGGGATATGGAAGATAATTCAACGGTTAAAAGAAGAGGGAGAAACTTAGGGGGAAAAAGTATGTCTGGATAGGGGGCAGCTATGGGTACACAGAGTAATATGAAGTCGAGAGGGTAGAATGAAGTTCTGGGAGGCAGAAGGAAAAGTCAGACTAAAACCAACATCTCCTGTATGCTTTCTTTCTTTCTTTTTTTTTTTTTTCACATATTCGGGGCACATTCGGGTAACTGCTTTTGTTGAAAGGGCCTCTTCTATAAAGAGAAGAGTTTAGTAGAATGAAGATGCAACAGGTATATCCAATGTCTTCACCACCTACCTTGCTTATGACTATGAATAATTTTGTACTAACATGCACCTGTCTGCTGATGATAGGTTCAAACCCCAGCTCTTTGGTGGGCTTAAGTTTCTGGATTGGTGAATCTTCATATTTTTCTTAATAAAATAATAATTCTGATACCTACTTTAATATATTTTTCCTTTTTTCTCTAACCATGCCAAAGCCTGCCCCTTTGCTTGCCCCTTTGTCAAGCTCAATTTCAAGTTTATGTATTCAAATATTGAAAATAATTTTCAAGTACAAAGCACAACTTCTTATGGACCTACTATGTAAGAGGCATTATGAAAAGTAAATTTACTGTCAGTCAACAATATATTACCCAATATCAATTCACTAACTATACCACAAAGAAACAGAAGGGCTATTGTTTGAGCCCCTACCACCAAGTCATAGTTCAAAGTTTGACTTCACCATTTATTTACTAGATAGGTGACCTTGGGCATTAACAGAAAGAACAGTGGACAAAAAATAAATAAGCCACCACTGAGTGTCTGAAAGCCAGCTTCTGTTCATATAATTATCTTATGAAATCTTCTCAGTAAGCTTTCAACTATGTTCCACTATTTTAATTTTACACACAGAAACGGAAGCACCGAGTTCAATAAAAGAATTGACCAAGTCACCATATTTTAGGCCAGCAGGATTCCAGAGCACCAGCCTGTGCTCCCAATTGAAAGACAGTGGTCTAATCAAGGATAGGCCTAATATCTTCTGCAGGGCTGACCTAAGGATTACAATATGAGAAGAGAGAATGGGATAGTAGCTGGCAAACAGAAGGTGGGCACGAAAAGACGCAAGTTATACTAAAGGGCAAAAAATCAGAATTAATTCATATAGGTTTGTTAGCCCAAACATTTTTCAAAGTCTCTTCAAATAGGCAATCTATTATTACATGGTTGGGTCAAAATTCATGTTTATATTTCAGCTGTGAATGGCTAAAAGTTTAAAGGCAAAACTACCACCTCCAACTACTGGTGAATACAGTTCCATGCACAGTTGTCTTGCAGTAGAAGGGTTGAACTCCTAGGAATCTCTAATATGAATCCTGTAGTTTTGAATTATTGAATTTAGGAAACCTAAGTCATCCAGCCCCTTCATTTTGGAAAAAAAATCAGATAATAATTTGTTCAAAGTCACAATTTGTAAAGACCTGAATCGTTCTTTCAATGGGATGATCACTTCCTCTCTGGAATGGTTTCTGTCCTTAATTGAGCCACTTGAGAACACACAATAGCTACAGAACCTCCACAGTGAGCAGAACTTGGCATACAGGCAGGAAAGAGTCTAGGGAGGGTGTGCGTGTGTATAAGGAAGAAAACAGATGCCTATGAGCAAAAGGTTATCTGTCCTATTGTGTTTTGTTTACCCCCCACCCAATGATTTCAAACTCAAGTTCCTCCAAAGATAAACAGTGAGATTTTCTCCTTTACATCTTATTACAACAAATTATTGGAAGGGAAAGGGGCAATTACAAACTTAAGAAGCTCCAAGCTCTAGGGTCTACCACTGTCCCCTCGACTGTTACTGAAAAAGCATCCCTTTCAGTCCCAATGTTGCCAGAAACTAGCATCAAAACCCGGGGTGTATTTATGCAGGGTGCAGAGAAAGCTCGGGATGTGAAGCTGTTAACCCCCCTCCCGCCCCCAAATAAGAGTTCTGCCCTTCACCACTTCTACCGAGAAACCATCTCGCATTCATTCACAGGATGCATTTCTCCGGGCATGATGGAAAGCCATCCAACTCCTATCAGCGTATTGTCTGCTGGAGTGCCCTCCCTCCCGGGGCGATCGCAAGACGGCTCCGAAACAGACCCGGAGAGGGCTGGGCCAGCGGGACCCCACTTACCGAAAACACCGCATTCTGGAGCCCAAAGGGAATGGGGGTGAGCCTGGCCAGGGCCACCACCTTCAGGCCGCTGCCTCCCTCCACGACGCGAACCACGGCGCTCAGCTTGTCGCTGGCCTGGATGCGGGCGGCCACCCGGGCGGAGAGCAGCCGCTTGCAGACCACGTGGGCGATGAAGGTGCCGATGAGGACGCCCACCACCATGAGCCCCATGCCCAGCACGAAGCCGTACAGGTAGCCGGCGGCCACGTTGAGCACGATGTAGCCCCAGCCGCAGGGGAAGGAGACGAGGATGAAGCCCACGACGAAGAGCAGCACGCCGAGCAGCGAGTCCAGGCTCTCCACCCAGAGCAGGAGGTGCTGCAGGTAGCGGCGGACCAGGGCCAGGGAAGCGAAGCACAGGGCGGCCAGCGCGCACACCAGCACGAGGCTCCGGCACCAGCACGCGCTGCCCAGACAGCAGCAGCGCCAGCTTCTCACCTCCGCCACGCCGCCCGGCACCCCGCCGCCGCCGCCGCCGCCGCTCCCGGGGCCGCCCGCCGCCGGCAGGTCGGAGGAGGCCGCGGGCGCTCCGTGGCGCTCCAGATAGGCGCCGAGCAGGGCGCCCGAGGCCGAGGCCGCCGCCGCCGCCGCCGCCGCCGCCGCCGCGCTCGCCCCGCCCCCGCGAGGGAGGCGCTCCTCGGGCCCGGCCCCGCCCCCCGCCGCCCTCGGCGGGGCCCAGCGGGCCGGCAGCTCGGCGCGGCCCGGCCGGACGACGTAGTGCAGCACCCGGGGGAGCGCCTGGAGCAGGCTGCCGCCGGGGCTGAGCATGCCTCCCTCGGCCCCGCGCGCAGCCTCAGCCGGACAGCCCGTCCGCCGTCGCCGCGCCCGCACGGAGCCCGTGGTCCATGGCGCCCGGCCTCGGGGGTCGGGAAGGGCCCGCGACCGTCCCGCCGGGACTGGGGAAACTCTGGACCCCGCGCCGGCCCTGCCCTCCCGCCCGCCCCTTTCGGCCCTGGGGGCGGGGCCTGGGCGGGGCTTGGCTGGGGGCGGGGCCCGAGCCACGGCACGCTGGCCCCGCCCACGCGGCGCGCAGTCGAGGGGCCCGGGCCGGGGCATCCGCGCGGGCGAGGCTCTGTACGACGCCCACGATCGCCCACCGGCCGCGGGGGGCTGCTCGCTCCCCTCGGGGACTCAGACCCGAGGACAAGCTGCCCGGACCCTGGCCCTTGTCTAGTGCTTCTGGAAGCTTCCACAGAAGTCTCTGATCCGGAGGGCAGCTCTGAGGCTCTGGCACCCCTCGCTGTTTGGATGACATTCGTTAGGGGAAGAGTTCCCAGGCTGGTCAGGGGAGGGATGGATGGAGTTCCCTCCCCAGATGGGAAGGTCTCCCGTGGACTTCAGATAACTTGATCTTTTAGGAACGAGAGAAATGGGTATGAAGAGTCCTTCCACGCCAAGGTTCTTTATTGAGTGCCAGGCGCAGCTCCAGAGGCTTTGAAAAGACTTCCTCCATGGGTTAGACGTTTCTTTAGGGCCTTTCACTGACTGCCTGGTCTTGGCTTTTGTTTTTGTCCCTTTCCTGTTAGTGTCCTGCAGGCCCCCTTAGTTTGTGGACATACCCAGGTGTAATCTCTGTAGGTGCCTTAAAATTGAGCATATCTTGATACAGATCACTTTGGCATTTGGCAAAGAGCAGGTTTAACAACTATGCGACCAATTGGTCAGTAATTTTGAACCTCATTTTGTTTAAATGAAGCTAATAATACCATTTTTTTAATTTACCATCTGACTGGTCTGAGTAAATAAAATAATGTGATTAGTTCCTAAAATCTGTGCTCAATAAATATTAACCTTGTGATGGTATCCATAATTAAATAAGTGTACTCTCCCATAGACCTGCTCCTCCTTTTGGGTTTCTTACCTCAGTGAGGGACCTCCCAACCAGTTGTATACAAAAATAAGTGATCAAGACCCTGGCCAGTGAAAGGCAATGAGAAAGTGCCCTCTTTGGTCATCACCATCCCATAGAGAGAAGGATTGGTGGGTCTGGTGGCTGCCTGGATGCTAGCTAAGCAGGGTAAGGAGTCAAGGATAACATCGGGGGATGGATAATGGAACCATTCATCAAGAGAGGGAATGTCAAAACTGAAAAAGGGCAATGTTGATGTGTGAGACTTCAGATGTCTGTGACATCATCCAAATTAGATGGTTGAAAATATGCATATGGCAATACAATGGGTCATTACTACTAAATATTTTGACTTTGATTTATAGGTGCACTTGAACTTATGAAAGCATGAATGGTGGTTTATGCGCCCAATACTTAACTTCCTGTTCTCTTTCAGGCACTTACTTGGTAGACTAGCTTGGCCTGGCTTCCTTACGTTTGGATTGAGCTAGGTGGTACATTCTCTCAATCATTTGTGAGTACAGCTTTTAATTGCTGATGTAAGACCTTCCAGAACTCCTTTGCTCTTTGCTATGGTGATCAGTGTTCCAGAGTGTGTGCTCTGTTTTTCTTGGCCTTGGGAGGGAAGATAAAGAAGAATGAAATTCCAGTTACTTCATGATGGACAAGTTGAGTGAGAAGACACCTTTGTTTTAAGCCATTGAACTTTGAGTTTTGTTATTAAAGCTGATCTTTATCATCAGACAGGTGAGGCTAAAGAGAGGTCACTCACTGAGGTAAAACCTTTGTACATTTATGCACTTCTTAGGTTCTCATGAGTTTGGGAGGAAAGTCTCAAAGACTACCTTAATTAGAAAAAGAAGGGGCAGGAGTTTCTATATGTAATGATTGGCACCCCAGGAACCTCTAAGGAGAAGCAATGAGCTAATCATTTCTCATCGTGTCTCTGTTCTCTCTCTTTAGTCTATTCCCATACCACAACTGGCTAGTAGTCAATCTTCTTCCTCCATACATCAGAGAAATATAATCCAGATGCAGTGCCCTAGCTTTACACCACCACCTCATGGGCTGACAGCCAGTTTGTGGATGGGCCAGTCTTGGGTCAGGGGCTCACCTTGATCTAAAAACCGTACCATGCCTACCCTAAATACCATTTATCTCCTTCAGGCATAGAGCTCTGGCAGGGTAGTTTAATCTACAGTGGAATGTTTCCATTCTTGTCCCACTATATTCCTCACAGAAATGTGAAGATTTTATAATTGGAAGTGAGACATTTTTTTCTATTAACAATTTTATACATGATCCATAGTCCTTTCCCATTCCCTTCTCTTTACTCTCCATCCTCCTCAACTGACTGCTTATTCCCAAATAGTCCCTCTTACTTTTTCCTTGTCTATTCTTCTCTGTCCCGTCTATTAGTCTATATTTCTACATTGATTTTATTTTTTACTGTGTGTGGATGTGACCCACTTGATTTTATTTAGGGTGTCTCCAGGGGCATGGGTGTGGGATTATTACCCAGAGCACGTAAGTCCTACCAGTGACTAGACCATTGCTGAAAATGATGAAGCATATCTTAACACACACATAATCAGCCTTAAACCCTTACACCTCTTCACTTAACCCACAAAGTCCTTTATGATCTCATTTTCTCTGGACTTTGCTTCCTCATCACCTGCCTCCTCCTCTTTCCCATGGCCGTCTGTCTCTCTCTGGCCTGAGCAAGTTTTTGTAGTAGGATTTTACAACCTTTGCTGAGCTCTTGTGTGATCAATCTTCTGTTGTCTCTTAGAAAATACTATTTCTTTCTTATTTATTTTAAAGTCTGCCATCCTCAGCGATGACACCTCTAATTACCCTTATCCAAATGACTGTCCTGTCTACATCAGAGTTGTGACACAACTTGTTATTTTCTTCATAACACTTACCACCCCAGACAAGGCATTGCATATTTAATTATTTACTGTCCCTTCAAGTTTAAGGCACTATGAGAATGGGCCTTCTCTCTAGAATACCTGACTTTTTTCACTAATTTCTTAAGTTAACATACAAACAAATATGCTTTCTTATGGCATTTTCATGCATACCTGGTCCTTATTTGTTCCCCTAACCTGTTCCCTCCCCCTGACTCCCTCTTCCTGTTCCCCTTGCTCATTCCCACAGCTGCTCCCATCTGCTTTCAGGTCACAGGTAATGTATTGCATTACACTCATTTTTTTCCCTCCTCTTTCCCTTGAGATTTCTTCCCTTTCTGTGGCCTTCTTTCCAGCTTCAATACCTTCCATACCTGTGTGTGTGCGCATGCCTGTGTGCACAAGCACATTTGAAATGGTTGTACGTATTGGAGAACAAGCAATATTTGTGGTTCTGAGTCTGGCTTATTTAATATGATTATTGCCAATTTAATCCATACTTTTTAAATGTCATGATTTCATTTTACAGGGTGAATTAAATTCCAATATGTATGTGAATCGTATGTTCTTTACCCATAATCTGTTGATTAATACCTAGACTGGTTTCATTTCTTAGGTCATGTGAATAGCACAGAAGCAAATGGATGAGCAAGTGTTACTATAGTCAGGTCCTTTGCATGCAAAAATCAGGAGTGGTATAGATGGGATCATATAGTAGTTTAATTTTAGTTGTTTTAGTTTTACAGAAACTTCCTACAGTACTTTTCTCATTGTGTGACAAAACACCTTCCTAAGCAAAATTTACTGACAGTATGCGAATACAGTCCACTGTGGTGGGAAGGCATGGTGGAAGAAGGATGGTCATGTTATATCTGCAGCTAGGAATCAGAGATGAACGCTGGTGTTCAGATAGCTTTTTTCTCTTTATGTACTCCAGGACTGCAGGATGTGTCTTCCCATGTCAACCTAATCTAGAAAAACCCTTACCAACATGCCCAGAGATTTGTTTCTAATTGTAAATCCTGAAAAGCTGACAATCAAGCTTAAACACAAAACTACCATAGTACTGATTCCATAGTGGCTGAGTGAGATAGAATTGCAAAGCTTTTTTAATTTGCATTTTACAGGTGGTTAAGGATATTAATCACTTCTCTGGATATTTATGGCCCTTAGAATGTTTTGTTTTTAGAGAACTATTCAGATTATTAACTTGTTTTTTTGTTGAGAGGAGTAGTTTTTGTTTTTAGAATTTAAATTTTGCAGTTCCTTGTATATTCTAGATATTAGCCTCTGTGTGCACTCATTTAATTTTTCTTTTGCAGCCTGCAGGCTGTGTCTTCATTCTAACACCTGATTACCTTGCTGTACAGTAACTTTTAAGTTTCATGTAATTCCATTTGTCAGTTCTCCAAATTATTTCTTATATTATTAGAGTACTTTTGGGAAAGTTCTTACCAAAGCCTATAAATTGAATTTGTTTTTCTGTTTTCCTCTAGAAGTTTCAAAGTTTCAGGTCTCATATGATTGATTTTGAATTGATGGCTTTATGCAGGATGAGGAATAGGGATCTAATTTCATTTTCTAGTTTTCCCAGCACTTTTTGTTGAAGAGGCTGTCGTTTTTCTGATGAATTTTCTTGACATCTTTATCAAGCATTAGGTGACTACAGTTGTGTGAGTTTATTTCTGGATTCTACATTCTATTTCATTAGTCTACACATCTCTCTTTGTGGCAGTGCCATATTGGGTTTGTAACTGCATCTCTGCTATATAATGGGAGATCAGGTATTATTATAATTCAAGCATTGCTCTTTCTGCTTAATATTGATTTAGCTACTCAGGGTCTTTTATGCTTCTATATGAACTTAAAAGTTTTTTAATTTTAGTTCTGTGAAGAATGTCATTTGGATTTTGATGGGGATTGCACGACATATGTAGATCACTATTGGTAATATAGCCATTTGCACAGTATTCATTTTACCAAACCATGAGCATGGGGAGTTTATTTCCTAATATCTTCAATTTCTTTCTTCAGTGTTTTAAACTTTTCACTGTACAGTTCTTTCACCTCCTTGGTTAGGCTTATCCCTAGGTATTTTTTAAAGCTTTTTATGATTTCTTTCTTAACCTTTTTTAAAATTGATATATCGAAAGCTGCTGATTGAATTGCACTGTTACTTTGCTGAAAGTGTTTATAAGATCTAAGAGTTTTCTAGTGGATTCTTTAGGGTCTTTTAAATATAGGATCATATTATCTGCAAATCAGAATAATTTGATTTTCATATTTGTGTCTCCCTCTTTACTTCTCTCTTCCTTTATTGCTCTTTATAAGACTTCCAGCATTATAATGAAAAATAGAATACAGACTAAGCACCCCCATCTCATTCCAGATTTTAGAGGAAAGTTTGTATATTTAATATAAACATTGAGTATAATTTGACTATAAATTTGTCATTTAGAGCCTTTATTGTGCTAAATGTATTTCTTATATTCTTAGTTTCTTCTTCAGTTTTATTATGAAGGAATGCTGAACTTGGTCAAATAGCTTTTTGTGTGTCTATTGAGATGTCCATATAATTTCTGTCCATAAGTCTGTATACATGTTGTATTATATTTATTGATTTGTATATGTTGAATCAACCTTGTCATTCAAATGAAACCAATTTGGTCATGATGTATGATTGTTGTAATTTGAATTTAAACTGTTCCCCATAAGCTCATTTTTTTGACCACTTGGTCCCCCAGCCAGCAGTGCGTTTTGGAAAGTTTGTGGAAACTTTAAGGAGTGGATCCTTGCCTGGAGGAAGTGTGTTAACAGGTATGGCTTTGAGGGTTTATGGCCTGACCCCACTTGCTGTTTGCTCTCTGCTTCCAGACTGAGATCATATGTGACCTGCTCTGCTTGCACCCCAGACTGCCATGCCTTCCCTGCCATGATGGACTGTACTCTCAGAAACTGTGAACCAAGATAAACTCTTCACAAAGTTGCTTTTGGTCAGGTAGTTTTTCACAGCAATGAGAATGTAACAGGTACAATGATCTTAATGTTTTATTTCATTCAGTTTACAAGAATTTAATTCAGAACTTTTGCATCTATATTCAATCAGGGAACTGAGTCTATCATAGCAGTCCTCTATTCTGTGATATGGCTATCTAATTTTGATATCAGGGCAATACTGGCTTTGTAGGATGAGTTTTTTAGTGTTCTTTTCATTCCTATTTGGTGAAACAGTTTTAGAAATATTGGTGTTAGTTATTTCTTCCAGTTTGTTGGAATTTAGCAGTGAATCTGTGTGTACTTGGGTTTTACTTTATGGGTAGACTTAATTATTGTTTCATTCTTATTTGTTATCGATCAGATTAAGTTACTTAAATATTTGATTTGATTTCACTAGGTCCCAAGTGTTTAAGAATTTATACATTAGGAATTATAATTTCTTCTAGATTCTCCAGTATTTTGGAATTCAAGTTTTCAGTATGTTTCCAAAGGATTCTCATCATTTCACTGGAGTCTATTGTATCTTCCCCTTTTTATCTTTAATTTTGTTAATTTGGTTAGTGTATTAGGGTTCTCTAGAGGATACGGAGTTGATAGAATGGAGTATAATAAAAGGGAATTTATTGGGGTAGCTTATGACAGTCCAACAATAGCAGTCTTTAGGCCCACAGCTAAAAGAACCAGTAGCTGTTCAGTCCATGTGGCTGGATGTCTCAGTAGTCCCAATCCAGCCCAGAAGGCCTGATGGTTTCCTGGGGAGCGGCTGCTCTTCAGTCCACGATGTGAGGCCGAGGAAACTGGGTTCCAATGTCCAGGAAGGGTAGGAGGGCAGGATGCAAGTGCAAGTCACAAACAAGCACCAGCAGTCGGGGGAGGAAGGAAGAGCGTCTCCTTCCCTCTAAGCTTCCTTATATTAGTCTCCTTCTGGAAGGCTCAACCACTGGGGGAAAGGGATCACTCTGGAGAAGGGAACTCCTCCCTTCTCCAAAATACCAAAAGAATTTGTCAATCCTTTCTGCAGGCAAACTCAAGACCCACCCAAGATTACTATGGATTAGATCAAGTTGACAAATTTAACCATCACAAGTCTTCTCCAAAATCCCAAAAGGAATTTGTCAATCCTTCCTGCAGGCAAACTCAGAGACCCACCCAAGATTATTATGGATTATTACGTTGGTCAAGTTGACAAATAAATTTAACCATCACAAGTCCACCCCTTGTCAACTTGACATCAAATCATATCTCCTTACATCTTAATTTCCAAATGAAGACAATAATCTCATGATTCTGCCTAACATGATATAACTATCCCACGTACAACTGGAAAGGTATAATCTTCCCCAACATAAGGCAGGTCTCTTGAGGAATGCTTAGTCTAATATCTAATAATATAAATTCAATAATGATTACTGATATAATCTCAATCAATATTAATTACATAATAGAGGAAAAACAAAGGTATTGGTATACATATGGGCAAACATTCTTAGCAAGTAATACAAAACAAACAAAACAAAATACAATTACAGCCCTCGTTTTTTTTGTAACTGGTCACGTGGCCTTAGTTGATATTTGTAACTACCTTCTTCTACTACCCATTCTGTATTTCCTCCACCTTCAGCAAGCACCTCAGAAGGTCTTGGTTCTTTACCTGGAGGGGTGACCCATCCTTTCATTCCTGATGGATATGGGCCATGTTTCACACTGCCTTGATTGGGGTATTGTAGTTTCCTATTGACTTTGATAACAGGGCATGGTAACACCAAAAGGCACCCGATAGAGTCTCCTGCACTCCAAACGTATTCTTCCTTGCCTCCATTGGGGAGGAGCAGTCCAATTTCTCCCTTCCATGTCTTTTAATGTCTGTTTTATGACATTGGGAGCCCAGCAGTTGGTGCATATAGATTTAGGATTTGTGTATCTTCTTTGTTTCTTATTTATTCATTTTATTACTATTATTAAGTAGAAACTTTATATGAACATCATATGTTGTTATTATCATTTCCCTCTTCTCTGCCCCCATTCCACTGAAAACTTTCCTGGGATAGTATGCACCATGAGGTTAAGGACTATGAATTGTGTGAGCAGCAATCTGTCATTGGGTGGGGGGTGCAATACCACTGGGTATTCTCCCACCATGGCTTTTATAATCTTTCCACCCCCTCTTTCACAAAATTCCCTGAGCCATGGTGGTTGAGTTTAAGTCTTTTGTAGTATTGAGCTCTTAGCAGCTTCTAGAATTCTGCTTTGGAATGTTTGCGTATCCTCAGTGTCTATCTTATTGCCAGTTTGGGGTGCACAGGCCCCACACACATTGGCACCCCTAGACCACAGGCCCCAAACAAGTCACACTCTTCACTAACCTGGAGTGCTTCCTATATCTTCATGATCAACTGTTCCCTTTATTCATATGTAATGGTCTTCTGTATCTCTAATGACTAGTGTTAGCCTGAAGTTTGTCACACTGGACTAGCTATGTCAACTTCTGTTCAGCTTCTGTTTGTTTGATAGAATACCTTCACTTTTTGGCTCCAAATTTGTGGGCATCTTTGCTGGTGATGCATGTTTCTCAGAAATTGCAGATACTTGGATCTTGTTCTTTTTTTTTCTGATTATTTTATTTTTTTTATTTATTCATTTTTCAAGCTGAGAGATACAGAGAGGTCTGGTTTATGTGGGTGCTGGGGAATTGAACCGGGGGCCCCAGGCACTGGAGGCAAGTGCCTTAACCACTAAGCCATCTCTCCAGCTGGATCTTGTTCTTTAATCCATCTTTTAAATCTGCATCTTTTAAAGAGTGAGTTGAGACCACATTTGTGGTTATATGCATTTGTGGTTACTATTGAGATTAGCTAATTGCTGTGTTTTTTTTTTTTTTCGGTTAGCTGTATTAATGTTAGTTCTTTTGCTCATACCCTATTAAAATTGTTTGCAGATCTACCCTATTAAAATTGTTTGGAGATGACAGAGTTCCTCCTGGTTCTCCTTTATTCCTCAGTTTTTCTCATAAAGTTTACTTTCTTCTTGACTTCTTATAGACAAGACTATCTTTTCTCTTTCTGTAAAGCTTTCCTTTAAGTATTCTCTGCATAGCTGTACCATTGCCATGGATTGCCTTAACTTGTGCCTTTCTTAACAAGTCAAATATTGCCAACTTTAAAAACTTGCTTTGTTGGATATCACCATCTTAGTGGATAACAATTTACTTTTTCATTTTGAAATTCCCATGATTTTCTGGCTTTGTGGTTGCTAAAGAGAGACCTGATGTTATTGTGATACATTTGCCTTTGTAGGTAAGCTGTCATTTTTCCTTTATAGCATTTAATATTGATTACTTGCTTTGTATTTTTGACATCTTGACTATGGTGTGTCATGGAGTCGTTTTTTGTCTATGTGTATTTAGGGTTCTAAATGTCTCGTGTTTGAATGTTCATTTCTTTCTCTAGGTTTGGGGAATTTTCTATAATGTCACTGAATTTTCTGTGCCTTTGTACTTTATCTGAGGTCCTTCTTCCATGTCATGGAGTCTTACCTAATTCTCTAGGATATGTCCAAAATTTCTTAACAGTTATGGTCATGCTCATTTTTTAATATGTATCTGAATGTATTATTTTCTGGACTACATGAGTCTTGGTGTTTCTTCTGCTTGGTTTTGTCCCTCAGTGATGCTATATTCTGTGTGTTTTTTTTTAACTTTCATTTTCAGTATTTCTGTTTGGTTCTTTTGCAGTCTAAATTTCCTGGTTTCATTTTACATCCATATTTCTTTATTTCTACTCCAAATTACACAATTTTCACCTACATTTCTAGGTTTCTTATCTAGGTCCTTACTTCTTCAACTGAATATTTTAGCCATATATTTGCTCAGAATCTGTTTTATTGGGGGACACAGAAATCCTTTTCTAGATTTCAGCTGTCTCGCTATCACTGCTTTCCCATATTGTGAGGAGTTTTGAGCTCATGGAGGTGTCCCAATGGGGTGTGTATGGGGGAGGGGATCTTTATTATGTTTGGCAGATCAGTTGGGAGGAATGTGTGATCCAGTATTTATTTTGTCTTTTTCCCAATATTTTCTGAAGATTTTTTTAAGTGAGACCTCCTGAAGAGTTGGCTTCACTTGGTTACATTCTTTGCTACTATCTAGTGGGGAAGGCGACTACATTAACAACAATGATTTCATAGCAATTCTTCTGTTAACTTGCAGAAGACACTCATATACTTTTGTTTTGATAAGTTCAGTCAATAGCCTTAATATACTTTTTGAAAAATATCTATAATTAGAGAGTGAGGTATTAGAAATTAAGTAAATGGAGGAAGAAGAGGGAAAGAGGGAGTAAAGTAGAAATGAGATGGAAAGCATATGGGCTAGAGTTATGAAATGTAATAGAAAACAGTCATAAAAACCTATTCAGGCAAGATATCATGTAGTGTAAAACAGGTAAGCAACTGAAGCATACACGTAGAAATATAGAAATCATAAAGATAAAAGTAAATATGAAATAGAAGATGTTTCTGTCAGTGCCTCTTACAATTGAGATAAATATGAGTTCTCCTTGTCCTTCAGTTCTTGTAGCTGTCTGGGGTAATATTGCTAGGCTCAGTTTTTCAAACAAGTTGAGCTGAAATGTTTTTTCTCCTGATAGCAGTTACTATGGAACTCCAATTCCTGTAGGAATTCCCCAGTTGGAGACCATGCCAGATACCAATGTTGTCTCTGGTGTGCTGCTGTGCAGGCAGGCATTATACTTTCCATTCATAGAATGATGTAGGAATGAAAGCAATTTTCCAATGCCTGCATTTAACTGTATTGGATTCTGTTTTTTCATTCATTTTTTTTTCTGAGGTAGGGTCCCACTCTAGCCCAGGCTGACCTGGAATTCACTATGTAGTCTCAGGCTGGTCTCGAACTCACAGTGATCCTCCTACTTCTGCCTCCCAAGTGCTGGGATTAAAGGCATATGCCACCACTCCTGGCTTAATTCTGTTTTTTTGAAGTTTCATTTGCATGCGGTTAATGCAGATAGTTTGTGTCTCCTATGATAGGCTGAGCCAGCATATCCATGAATTTTCTTGAACATTAACTAAGGCTGATCTCTCCTCTCAGCTCTTTCACTTGTCAATCGTACCCCTGGACAAATGTCTCCAGACTTCTTGATTGAGACTTTCCACTGTACCTCAGATATGGATATTACTTTGCAAGCAACTGTGAAGAATATGGAGGAGATTGAAGAAGGAATCTAATCAAGCATTATTAACTAATCAGGTGTAAGTGCAAAATGAGAAGGTGCTACTAAAAACAAAGTCAACAGCAAATTACCCAAGTTCTAACAGCATCTACATCATAAATATGGATTACATATACACTATTGCCTTTCATTACTTTTAAGTAAATCCATAATGATAGCTACATGTGCATATGAAAATATTGAAGCTAACTGTTAAAATCAGTTTCTTATGATTTAAAGTTACTCAGAAAATTGTTCTTTAAGCAACATTAGGAAACCCTTTGTTCTGGATTGAGGGTCTGCTGATACTTCCTTTCCTTTGCTAACCTTTAAAATCTTTGATTAGAGGAATTGTTAGGGTTCATTGCTCAAAATTAGAATCTGGCATATTTCATAATAAGGTTCCAGAAGCCTTGAGTTCCTTGGCAATCTCTATATCAAATAAATACACAGGCCAGGCGTTCCTGCTTGACTGCTCCCGAAGGCTGGGAGAGTACAAAACACAGCACGGCTCTTCAGTGGCTCACCAGCTAGCAAGGAAAATAGTTTTGTGCATTTTACCAAAGATAAGTACTTTTATTTTCAGGCTTACTTAAGATATATGATTTAAATAAGTGCACCTGGACTCTGCACCAAACTGCCTTCTGTGTTAACAACTAATTATTTATGAATGATGGGTTTTCAGTTTATTTGTTCAACAAGAATATATTGAGGATATATGGTTTGACAGACTTCTCTGGGAGTAGAAAGATGAATTAACGGCACTTCTACCTTTAGGGAGTGCAATCCAATTTTGAAGCTGAGAACAATGACT
Organism: Zapus hudsonius; assembly: GCA_004024765.1. Taxonomy (NCBI): domain Eukaryota; kingdom Metazoa; phylum Chordata; class Mammalia; order Rodentia; family Dipodidae; genus Zapus; species Zapus hudsonius. Next base: position 56,658 of record PVHP010000235.1, read on the forward strand.
CCCCTGCAAAGCCTGTGTGATGAGAGAATCCGAGTGCTGCTGAAGGGCTTGGGACACCAGGCATAGCAGTGAGTCCTGATGGGCCATTTCAGATGGTGCTCTGATACCTGCTATTTGGTTGTATTTAATAGGCACTTCAAATGGAAGGCTTTCTTCAGAACCTGAACTGTATTAATAACTGCTGCTTCTCATGTTACTGTTGTGTAGGAAATACTGTAACTTCAGCCCTGATCTGACAATCACTGTTTCCCAGCCAGCCCATGCTTGGCTAAGCATGTCACTTCCTGATGAGTAAGTATCTCCAGTCTCCCCTTCTCTTATACTGGCCTCTTGGATCCAGAAGAAGTAGGCCTTGATGGAGATGACAGATATATCAGCGAAGAAAATCTTTACCAACTCACAGTAAGAAAATAAAAAAAAAAAAAAACTATAGGTTTGACTTCTAGTCTAGAAGAATCATGTGATTTAGGATTTTCAGATTCCATTACTCTCAACTCTATGGAAAACAGTACTTAAGGATTCCAGAAATAACATGGTTGCTCATTATGACCATACATGAAAATACCAAAATTTCAGTTATTTTAATCCTGCTACCATGTAAGTTCATGTTCATACATGTATTCATGTTATATGCAAGTTATATGTAAGTTCATGTTATATGTAAGTTATATGTAAGTTCATGTTATATGTAAGTTCATGTTCATACAATGCACTGTTCACTCTAGCCACCATACTGTAACATAGTAAAATGAACATAGAGTATTTCCTTTAAATTTTGTGTTAAAATGTAAGAAAAATGAACAGTCATGCACAGATGAGAAATTTGTTTCCTATTATAAAAGATACAATTGAAACTGATATGGATAACTTCCACAGAAAAAAATCCATCACTTTTTAGCCATATATACATAAGCAATGTTATAAATTTTCCAAAATTTATTATGTGATTTAAAAACTCTTCCATAGATCAAGATAAATAACATATAAAGTTTAAGATTTTTTAAGAATGTGAACTCAAATCTATATTTACATAAATTGTTTCATTTATTATGTATGATTTAGAGATAAGATATACTCCATTGTTCTCTAGGCTTACTGTCACTGATCTGGCTGATAGTTGTCACCTCATCTCTTCATGGCAATCTCCTTTAAACCTGTGCTGTCCATTGAAGAAGAAGCAGTAGGTTGGGAACCTTCTTGAAGAAGACTTATCTTTAGTGAAAAGAAAGAAGAACAAAAGTAGGGGAGTAGAATAGCATTTCAGGCATAGAAAGTGCCAAAGCATAGACACATAAAGATGGGCTCAAGAAGTGATGAGATGGTCTGAGGGTGGATTCAAAGTACACCCATGCACCTGGAAGACAAGAGATGAGCTACTCCTAGCAGTAATCTTCAAGTGCCTCAGAATCCCCTGCAGAGTTTTTTAAAGCAAAGTTCACTGGGCCTCATTCCCAGATATGTTCATTCAGCAGAACTATGGCAGGGGGAAGGAAGAATTTGCATGACTCACAAATTCCCCAGTGATGTTGGTACAGCTGGCCTTAGGACCACATTGGAAGGACTACTTCTGAGCATCTAAATTTTATCCCATAGTTAATTAAGAATGCATGGAATTTGTACATTTTGAGAAAGAGCTGAATTGGTTTGGATTTAGAAAGTCTATTGGAAGCAATGAGGAAAATCAGAAAAGTAAACTACTTGCTGGATGATTTCATGTGTCCAAGAGAAAAAGTGAATTATCCAGAGCCCACCTGTGGAAAAGTAAAATGGACTTGAGAATTGCTTTACCCACATGAAAGGGACAAAGAATTAAACAAACAAACCGAAAATGTCAATTCTATTTTGAGAAAGTAGATGAAAAGTGCTCTCTAGAATAAGAGCTAAATAATAACTCCCTGCTGCCAGGTAGTCTTTTGAACAGCCCACCAGAGGAAATGATTGAGACCGCAGAGGGACACACTGCTTTAGAACACTAGCTGTCACCCACCTACCAGGTCATTCATTTCATCACTGTGTGAAGGAGTAGAGGTAGAGGGTAAGAATCCATGATAAACATTTCCTCATGGAAACCAGAGGATAAGTTACTCATACAGATATGTTATATAAAAGCATATTAATGGTAGTTATAAGAAAAATGACAAAGACTAGTAATAACCTTTCCAAACAATGATTTCTGAAGTATAATAAAATAATTTCTTCTTTTAATGGTAGTTAATGGCAAACAATACATTTTAGAAGTGAGAATATTTTCCAGGCGGTGAAGGTGATAAATGCAATAATCAGATACATAACTTAAATTGACTTCACCTATGACATTATTCAATCTTAGTAAGCTATATAAAGGAGAAATAAGGTTTTAAAAGCCATCATATACTGTAACTTTGCTCCTAATCCATTCCTCCATTGGGTATGATTGATAGGGGATTTCAAGTTGGAGACACCTAGCTAGGGGCAATATTGCCCAGCCTGACCTATAGCTGGAGGATCCCTCGAGAACATGTTCTCAACAATGTAATGGCAGTGTTGAAGTGATGTGTACAACTCCAACCTGGATTGCTTACAAGGAATTTTCTCGTTCTTCATTTTCTTTCTCTTACTGAGCTGAAATAATGACATGCAGAGCTGGTCGATCAGCCTAGCCCGCCTAGCTGTACAATGAGAGAGCTAAACATTTAATCAAGCCACTAGGTCTTTTGGATTTTTCTTGCTTGTTTGCTTCCTTCTTTCCTTACTTCTATCCACCTTATTTACTTTCCCTTTTTCTCCTTCCCTCCTTGTTTCCTCCCTCATTCCCCATTCTTTCTTGTTGTATAAGCATGACATTTATATTGTATAGTAAGATATTCATATCTCTTTTAAAAATGTTTGTTAAAACATTCAGTAGAGGAGAAGAGGGCATGTTTCATATATAGAGCACTTGCCTAGCATACATGAAGTCCTGGGTCCAATCCCCAGCACTACAAAACAAGAAAGAGAGAGAGAGAGAGAGAGAGAGAGAGAGAGAGAGAGAGAGAGAGAGAGAGAGAGAGAGAGAGAGAAGAAAGAAAGGAGATAGATGGAGAAAAGGAAAAAAAAGAAATCTATTCAACTAGCATTCTGTAGCAGATCAAATGGTGTTCTCTGAAGATACCTACTGAAAACCAGTAAATGTGAGATTACTAAGAAAAAAGTTTGTAGTTATAATTTAGATAAGCATCTCTAGTTGACATCATACTAGATTATCCAGGTAGGGCATAAGTGTAACAACACATAATTTTAATAAAGATAAGACAAGGATTTCTAGTTGACATCATACTGGATGATTCAGGTGGACCATAAATCTAGTAACATGTAATTTTAGAAAACAGACCCTAAACCTAACCCAATCTGGAAAAAGCCCTTACTTCCCCTCATCAGCCACGACTCACAGTCCACAGTTCTTCCTGCATTTAGATTTTTAAACTCTCACAAGAATGCTCCATCAAGTTCTGCTTAGATCACTGCAAGGCATCACTTAGTCCAAGGTTTCAAATCTTTCCACATTCTTCCACAAATTATCTACAAAGGACCAAAAGCTACAGTCAGGGTTCTAACAGCAATGATCACACTCCTCTGATACCAATTCACATTGCCAGGACAAAACACCTGACCAAAAGCAGCTAATGTCAAGAAAGGTTTGATTTTGGCTTTTAGTCTCAAGGGGAAGTTTCATGATGGTAGGTGAAAGCAGGGCATGAGCAGAGGCTAGATATCACTCCTGACTACAGCAGGTGGAAGACAGCAGCAGAAGTGAGCTGAGCTCTGACAACGGAAGCTGGCTATATAATACAACAAAGTCCACTCCCAGCAACATAACTCCTTTGGCAAGGCTATACCTCCCAAATTGCCATCAGCTGAGGCAAAAGTGGAGAAAGTTAGGCTTTGGTCCATATTTTTTTAAAAAACAAAATTTTGGGGTGTTTTTGGCTTCAATTTCAATTACAGTCAAGTGCAGCATAGTAATGTTTTGGTTAGTGATGGGCCAAGTATACAACAGTGGTTCCCTAAGATTATAATGGAACTGAAACACTCCAGTTACCTCATGACTTCATTGTACAACTCATGGCTCACATGTATGTGACAATTCTGGTGTCACTGCATCTACTGCACTGACAGCTGTATAAAAGAATAGCACAAACAATTATGTGTATGTAGTACATAGTATTTGGTGATGATAATAAATGATGCTACTGCTTTATGTGGTTACTAAACTATACTCTTATTATCTTAGTGCATTCTTTCACTGCTAATAAAAGTTTACCATATGCATCATCACCCAGCAGTAGCTGCATATACCTTATATTTACTGTGTCCCTCGATCATGTCAACAGGCCGTGTTCAATGGTTGATGTATTTACCATCTAAGTTTGTGCAAGAACACTATAATGTTTGGACAAAAATGAAATTGTTAACAATTTTTTTCCCAATATATCCAAGATATTCAGTGACATGTGACTATACTATAAACTTTAATGTGTATTTTCAACAATGCATGCAAACCCTAATGAATAAGAAAGTAAACATAGAAACTCTACCCGGGGCATAATGCCCTGCCCATTTCACAGGGTATCTAAGAGGAACAAACAAATACATGTAGGTGGAGATCTTAGAGACTAATTATACAAAGCCAGAATTTATATTCTGCTTTGGCTGGAAACAAATACTTCTAAACATGTACCACAGGAAGTTTTATGCTACCATTTGCTTTGGGAAACTAAACATTGTAAATCCTCAAGCTTGGTTCTATTCATTGTGCAACTTTTGCCCCATGGCTAAAATATGATTCATGGTAGATATATTTTCTTACCAGTGATAGGAATTAGGAGCAAGCCAGCCCCCATTTTTTGTGCAGTTAGTTAGGGTTACATGCCCAAAAGAACAAAAATATCCACGTACCCTGGCTAAGTAACATCCCATGAGATCATCATGTAGGGACAACCTCTAGTCAAGACAAAGACCCAAGATCCCCAACTGGAATCTCCTGAGAAGGAGGCCCTGGGAGGGCCACCTGCCAGCCCTGGATAAGAAAAATCTAGGAATGCAGATAATTTTAGACAACAAAGATGACTCTCTTCCTCTCATTGTGTGTTACTGGCAAGGAAGAAGAGGATTGGGAAAACAACCCAGACCTAATTAAGGGCCCTATCCAGACTGGTGGGCTCTCCTTCAGGACACTTAAAATACTTTCTTTGTTCTCTATCATATAAACCTGAAATAAGGTCCCCATCTTGGCAACCATAGCTTGCAATTTTATTCACAATGGGAACAGGATTCTCCTTTTAGAACTTAGTAAGCGGCTAGGGAGCTTGAGATGAATAATGTAATTCCAAAACACTGTTGTAGTCACACCAATAACTGTCCATACTTGACAGGGCTTATGAAAGTCCCTCTGGCTAGAGCTAGGAAGTTGTTCTGAGGGAAGGACTGCAGACTCATAATCCTGCCTGGGACTAAGCCTTTAGTTAGAATGAGTATCTCCTCTGGCTTTTCTAATTACAAAAAGTAGATAAGAAGTTTCCTCTCCAAGTTTAATTACTATCTCTTTAAACACCTGCAATTATTCTGTGGCCAACTATCATGTTAGGCATCCTAATGTTTGCAAATTAATCATGGTGCACTGGCTTTAGAAAGGACAAAGCAAGCTTTAAGGCAAGCGAGAAAAGTACCAGACAGCAAGCAGTGAGCCTGGATATTCTGGTTTGTTTTTCTTCTTAGGTCACTAAGGATTTCCAGGCATGCAGCAGTCCACTGGGCTCCAAATGGTAATAGAGAGCAGGGACTAACAGAGAGGCATCTCTTGTTGCCTCCCCTACTTTTCAGTAAGGCTGATAAGGCCTCAACATCATGCACACCTCTAGCGTGCATCCTGAGAAACTGAACTCCTTTGATCCTCCAAGCCTAAAGAAAAAGCATCTCTCTTTCTCTGCTCCACCATATGGCCAAGTTACAAATGAAAAGATGGGGAGGCATGTGTGCCTAAAGAAAGTATAAATTACAGTACTATTTTACACCTAGACCTATTCTGTCATACCAAGAGAGGTAAATGGCCAGAAGTCTCTCGTACAAATCTTTTTCACATTGAGGAAAACTCAAATCTTTGCCAAATCTATAATAACTACAGCATGTATGTCTCCCTTGTGGACAAGGCCCCTCTGGCCAAGGGGTCCAAACCTGAAAGAGAATTTCCCATAGTTTCAGTGCCACTTTAGCCCTACCCAGAGGTAGAGCCTTCCTCTCTTCTTTGACTTCTTCCTTTATAACCCCCTCAGTCTGCAACCTGCCCATGGAAGGTGCCAGCATCTCTCTCTGTAACCTCTCTAAAAAGAGAGCAGGAGTGTATTGACCAACCAAAGTCCATGGCCTACTCCCACTATAGGACCTCAAGCAGATTAGCAGATTTAGGAAAGTTCTCTGAGGATCCCAACCACTGTATGGAGACATAGATTTCAGAATTTGACTCAAACCTAGACTTAACATGGGAAGACATAATCTGCTCCTAATTGAATAGTAAAAACAACTGAAAGCCATATTGTGCTATAATCAGTTGTAAAGTATAGGCATTCTTGGGAATCTATGTATGTTTTCTCTCCTGATTTTTCTTGCTATTTTGCATATAAAAATGTTTGTGGCATAAATGGTTAACATATAAAGAGCTTTGTTCTTTGTGTGTTTTCTTTCTTTCCTTTTATTGTTTACAAGATAACTCAGTGTCCAAGGTCACTAAAACTCTGTTGTCTGTTGTTAAAATGTAGTTCTAATACTTTTTTGAGAAAGATAATCACAACATGCACACAAATACACTCATGACTAGGTCTGCCTAAATCTTTCAACAAAAGGAACTTTATAAGTTAACAAGTGCACATGCTGCAGGGAGGAGAGTCAGTGGAGAGGGAAATGTTCTTTATGCTTCTGAAGGGAGCCTCATGCTCAGCAAAACTGATAGACAGAAACTAAAGGAGCCATGAGCCTCTTCCTAACTCCTAAGAAGCCATAGCTGGCTTCAATAATAAAAGCAGTCAAATTCTGGCCACCTGAATGGCCCTAAATCACCAATAAGCAAGTGTAGCCAAAAGAGGTAATACTTCTAAAAACAATCCAACAGGTTACCAGAACAAATAAAATGCCAAAGAAACACTCTTCAAGCATTAAGATTGAATTCATATAAAATGTTACATATGTCTTCTAGTCAGCTCCACTTTGCTGGGATGAACTTCCAAAGAGATACAGTTTATGGGAGGTATGGGATTTATTTCAGGCTTACAGATCCAGGGGAAGTTCCATAATGGCAGAAGAGACTGTCCCCCTTTCACAGATCCAAGCAGAGAGAAATCACCACCAGCCAGCACACACCAAAAGCAACAACCAGAAAGGGCCTAGACAGAGATCACACTACTCTTTCACCGTAAGTCTGGAATCAGATCTGCACTCCCTGCCACAGTGACACCCTAGGGCTGAACTCCAGGATCTGCTCCCAGTGGTACCTCCTGCAGCCAGGTAACTGGAAATCCATGTTACAAGCTTTGATAAAACATCTGAGTCTATGGCAGGGGCATACATTCAAACTACCACAATATGTGACCATTGATCATTGACAATTTTCTTCATGACAAGGAAATGGCTGCTCAAATATGAGACCTAATGGTTCTATCCTGATCACAGCCAACCACACCTACTCAGGGCCTGCAACTGAGAATCAGGATCACTCTCTTCTATCATAGAGGTCACAGAAATCCAGTGCTGTTCAAATTTTTCTCATTTCTCTCACTTTTGTTAGAACCTACTGACAGGAAACTCACACTGTGATTCTAGCCACTCCAATACCACTGAGGTACCTGCTCATGTCAAACCTTAAGTTTAAGCAAAACCTGACAGTCCAGACACAAATAGGTGCTGCAGGCATTCCTGTGAGCTCATCAAGGAACTGAAAGTTACTGTTCAAAAACAACAGATAAGTCTCCATATAGCCATTAATTTTGATATTTTCAAACACTCCTCACACTGGGCTTTTCTTGGTCCTATATTCTTAGGTTTTATTATACTAAGGTTATATTTAAGCTTATGCCTGCCCCCAGTGGTATATGTGGAGGTTTGAATTAAGTGTCTCCCATAAACTCTTATGTTTTGAATGCTTAGTTCCCAGTTGGTGGTAATATTTTGGAGGTGGAGCCCTGATGTCAGAGATGTGGTGTTTGGGGGTTGCTTATGGATGTCATAGCCAGCTCCCCCTTGCCAGAACTTGGCTCATTCTCCTGCTGCTCTTTCCACCTGCTATTGAGGTGATGTCCAGCCTCCTTGTGCCATTTTTTTCCCTTGTGACTGTAAGTCAAAATAAATGTTTTCCTCTCATAAGCGGCTTTTTGTGGGATGTTTTTCATAATTAAGAGAAAGGTAACTATAACATGATAGAATCATTATCTATGGTCTTGATAACAATCATATGTTATTACTGTTTATCTTTTGTAAATGAAACCTTAAGTTCAAAAGAAAAGGATCAAAAAAGTTCAAAGGGGGTTGGCAACTCAACCAAGATGGCGAGGAGACCATCTTCACAAGACAAAATGGAAAAGCCTTTCTATCAAAGGCCTCTAGGTAGAGAATCTTAACTGCTACAACCTGTGACCCTATTCAGCTTGAAGATGTTACAGTAGTCATCACCTCATTTCCCCAATGGAAAGTAGGGTTACCTTTAAAGAGGGAGAAATAATGGGAATTAGGAGCAAGAGAACCCCCATTTTTTATGCAGTTAACCAGGGTTCATAGGCTCAAATGAACAAAAATATTCATATGTCCTGACAAACATCATGTAGTTAGCTGTAGTTAGGACATAGACCCAGGACCTGAACCACAATTTTCTGAGAAGAAGGCACTGGGCTCCACCTGCCAGCCTTGGATAAGAAAAGTTCAGGAATACAGACTATTCCAGGCAACAAAGATGACCCACTTTCTCCCATTCCATGTGATGCCTGATGGGGGGAGTGATGGAAAAGACCTGATACAACAAGGATTTTGGAGTTCAGGAAGAGTCCTTAGACTCTACACCCTGAGTTATGTCTGTTTCAACCCAAGAATTGGGGCAAAGCAAGACTGAGAAGGATAATTATTAAATTATTACATTTATTCAGGAAAAAAGAAAGTATAGCGAGCTCCTGCCATGTGGAAGGTAGGAGGTGGTAGGGGTCCCACACCCCTCTTCTCTGCCCAACTGGGACCTGGAAATTCAGGAGAGGTTCAAAGCCAAGAAGAGTCTTTACCCACCAGAGTGGGGTGATTGGTCTGGGTTAGAGGCAGGCTCAAGAGGAGGCCAGCCATGATGCCAAGTTTAAGGCGGAGTTTAGCCAACCAGTATTCCAGGATCAGATTTAAACCTTAATGTTAGAAAAGGGAAATTCCTTCCCAGAGAGGGACTCAGGTTGTTTATGGAAAAACAGATTAGGCAAGAGATAAGGAGAAGCCAGATTCTTCTTTGATCTCTAGGGGACTGCAAGGGCAGGCCCAAAGACATTCTTGCTGTTTACCCTTTCTGCTCTCAGTCACCCTAACTACCCCACAGAGTCCTAATTGAGGGCCCTCCCCAGACTAGTGGGCAATCCTTCAGACCAGACAAACTACTTTCTTTGTTCTCCAACATATAAAATCCCTCATTAAGATCTCCAACTTGGCAACCCAGTTTTGAGTCTTCTCTGTCTCAGAGAGCTATTATTTTCTTTCTTCAATAAAACTCTGCTTCCTTGCCCTTCTTCTGTGTTTAACACTTCACTTCTTCACAATTATAGGACAAAGACCCAGCCACAGACAGAAAATCAGTAAAACAAGTATTCAAATCATTTCTCTTCCCCATTGTTCAGCAGTTCTGTAATTCCAAACCTAGCAAGTCAAAGTAGTATGTTTTGCTGTGCTCCACACACTGGTTGTAAGAATCTTTGTTACTCCTCTATACAGTTTAGAGTGAGTGTTGGAGTCTTTCCTGATGTCAAGATCAATACAGCATATTCTACAAAAAAAAAACACTTAAACTGAGTTTTCACACTTTTTTGCATATCTGCATAAGATTGACATACTTTTAATGTTGATTTTTTTTTTCCAGGAGTACATATGATGTGGGAATTTTGGAGTTCAGGAAAGGTTCTCCAGATTTATGAATTCCAAGTTTATGTTCTTTCCTAATGAAGAATAATAAAGATAAAATCAAGAAGTACTAAATTATGAATTACTGAGTTTATTTGGAAAGAAAACACAATTTGTGGAGTTTATTTAAAGGGAGTGAGATCTAGAGAAACTGAGGCTTAGAAAGTGAAGTAAGAATGGATCTGAGACCACATGGAAATCTATAGAAACAGACTTAGAAAGTGAAGTTCAGAACTGGCTGGGAACACGTGGAAAGCCTTGAGGAAAGATTTAGAGGGCTGCGAACCTGTGAGAGTGCCCATGTGGCAGATACAGATAGAATGGGGAGTTTGGGATTAGGAAACATTAAGAGACAAGGTTGGGCCTCCCCTCCCCACCTAGCCAGGTAGCTGAGTGGGCCTGGGAACTGAGACTCACCAAACAAGGACAAGAGGATCTTGGAAATCGAGGTGATCTCAGGAAAAAGAAAGTGAAGACCCAAAGACCTGCCACTTTTTCAGTGTTTGATTCAGGTGTGTGGGGGGAGGAATATGATTTGTTAATAAATCTGGAGGATGGATCAGAGTCCACCCACATGTGGGTAGAGCTGAGGTCCTGGCATGTGGACAGCAGGGGGAGTTGTGGCTCAAAGTCAGTCAGACATGAGTTCTAATCTGTACCCAGATGAGAAATAGAATGATTGGCATCTTCTGGTTTCCTCTGGGTCTCAACCTCTGGCTGAAACCTGTCTAGCTTTCTCCTGGTCTGTATCATTAACACTATTTCTCAGTTTGCTTTAACTCTCTACATACCAGGAAGACGTCTCACGAAGTAAATGAACAAAGAAGAAAATGCCAAGAACAACCGTACAGACTTTATTACTTGTGAATTTGGTTTGCAGCTGCAGCCCAAAGCTTTAGTAAACCTTGTTTCCTTTTCTTCAGTCTATTGGCCTCACGCTAAAGCTTTTAGGATCCCTCTGTCATCACTTAACTTATTTTTGGCTGATTCCAGGAGGCCCAGACAGAAATGGAGGAAAAGGTGCACGGGAAGCTCCTTTAGCTCTCCTGGGTTTGGCTGGAGTGGTGTTGCCAGGGGACAGTTTTGACAGGAGTCAGGAGTTAGTTTGGTTTATTGAGAAAGACACAGGCACATCTCCCACAAGTTCCCCACACTCCTGACCTGGCCAGTCCGTTCAGTTCAATCCCATCTTTGACTTTCCTTTGGCCCCCAGAAGCCAGATTTCAGGGGCTGATCTGGAGCAGATGGGAGCCACCAGAATTGGGAAGGAGTAGGGAGAACTTCAGACTTCAGCTACTGATCCCACACGCAATGAGCATCAGAGAGGCGTCTCAGAGCAAGGCTTTTTTGGGTCAGTTTACATACTTTCTTTAGCGCCTGCTGAGGTTACTGTGCACCTTATCAGAACTGACCAGACCTTACACAGCAAAAAAACTTAGGCATTTCCCACACAATCAAAATGACAGTTAAACACATTTTAACTTTTCTGTATATATATATATATATATATATATATATATATATATATATATATATATATATATATATATATATATATATATATATATAATTTCTACATCTTAACAATGTGTTGCATTGGTGTATAAGATATGGTAAGAAACACTTTAGCTATATTCTAACAATCAGTACCTTTAAGCTTCCTAAATATTCTTTTCACTCTTATTATTAGCTTTCCACACATTTAAAATGTAACTTTAAACTACTTATTTAACCAAATATTAAATTTACACTTTAAATCCATCCTTAAATACTCAAAATACTGCCATACTTTATCTTTCTTATTCTTAACTAAAATACTTTCACACTTTATCTATATACCTGTTATATTTAATGTTTATTAGCATTTCTTATACTTAACATTTCATCCTTCTGTGACAGTTAAATAAAATCGTACTTTCAGGTAAATTCCACAGATTTCCATACCTGACCCCCTCCCCCTGAGTGGGAGGTGTCTCTAAGTAGAGTTCAAACCTAATCCTGAAACTGATTGGTCAGATGTGGACCAACCAGCTGTCTCTCTGCTCACCCAGGGCAGGGAATACTCACTAGAAGAGAAAATTCTGTCTCTTAACCCTCCACCCATGACAGGTTAACAGAAAGATGGGTTAAGGTCTCCTCACTACAGCCGTATAATTTTAATTCTTTAACTTTATAGACAAGAATTCAGGTTCTCCTTACATTCTGAGGTGCATTGGAATTAGCTGGGTACTCTTTTGGTTCTAGTCCCTAGCTCCCCTGCTACATTACAGTTGTGGTAAGGTTGTGTTTACTATTTTATTTCCCTCATTACACATCATTGTTTTAGTATTCTTCTCACATCACATTATTATTATTATTTTATTATGCCTATTATATTTATTATCACATTTAAACACACTCATCACAAGTGGGTTAATCTGTCCTCCTAATTTAGCAAATGGAAGGTCAGTCCTCTGCCCCATTCATCACTTCTATCCTAGCCTTCCAGCCAGCTGGTGGGAAGGAAGGGAGGAGGTAGGCTTGTGTTCTCTTTTGGTCCTCAGCAAAAGCACCCTAACCAATATCCTGTGATGGTCCCTGTGTGCAGAATCATCCTTCCTAATCTGGCAGGAAGTGTGAATGTAAGTGGAAGTATGCTTTGTAAGAAGCAACAACAACCACAAAAATATTTCAAGTATTTCAGCACATCTACTAAAGAAAATGTAGATTTTTTTTTTTTTTTTTTGAAACAAGATTTGTTGGAAAACACATCCTTTGGATTCCTTGGACGTGGTGAAAGAGGCTGAGTGCACACACATTCTTCACAGGATGTCTCTGGAGCTGAACCAGAGTTCCTACTGAGAGAGGCTGGAGTCTCAGAGTTCGACAAACTCTCCCTTCTGCCCTTGGACCAAAGCCTGAAAGTAAAGAAAGCAGAACCTTGACCGCTGTCCTCAACACACACTGTGGCTTTTGCTTTTAGTCTTGTTGCTCTACAAAGTCAACATTTAGGAAAAGAGAAGAACAAGAAGGTACCCAGAGTTAAACATCCTCTCTCCTTTACACTTAGAATTGGCAAGTTAAAAAGCCTTAGGACATTGACATTGGTGTTTGTTGGGGGCAGGGACAAGCATGTTAATATTAAAAATTAAGTGAAGGGTCACATTCTATACGAAACAAAAAAATCAGAAAAATCAGAACCCCCAAAGCAGCAAAGTCAACACTGCATACTTATCTGCTAATCTCTTGGCAACCCACAGCCAGTAACTGACCAGCTTAGCTTCCTTATTGTGTCATTCCTCAGCCTCTGGGCTTCCCTCTTGAGATATATATGACCCATTGTTCTTTTTCAACTGATGGTTCTGACTAGACTGGCAGCTCCCCAAGGGCCAACATATGTCCGTCTTCTTGCTTAGCATTTAACAGGCCCTTAGCTGATTGCTCTCCTTGAATGACATTTCGTCTTGCCCTGTCTAGAAACTTCATTCACAACACCACTGGGGAGAGATGAAGGACTTTGGAGAGAGAGCACCCTCACTTTTCCCTAAGTACCAAGGAGTGCTTAGATAGAATTGCCTCTAGAAATATTCATTTTTTAAAAAAACTGTTGGTCATTCTGACTATTTTATCTATTCTTAGCTCTGTTGATAACCTCTTTTATTAAATATTATAAGGTCTCATAAAAGCCTACACTTAAGCTAAATTGTAAACTACAGGAGTGTAGGCAGTGGTTTCTAGCATGTTCCCAGCTGGATTCCTGGGGCCTGCCACCCAGTTTAGCATATATTGGGTGTTTAATAGGCATTAATTAAGTGGATGACTGCAGCATTCAATAGATACTTTGCTCATTTGGCTGTCTCATGCTTTCAGTCAAAGGCCAATAGAGGTCACATGTGCATGGCTCCCATTGGAGTGACTGCAGATATTCACATTCAGGTTTAGGCTTGGGCCTCAGTGATTATTTACTTCATTAGAAAGGAAAAGGAAGTTGTAGTGCTATGTTTCCAGATCTGATATAAATTTCATAACACATCTGAAATTTAACTTTAAAACATAAATTTCTAATGTCTTGACTTTATATACACATACCTACATAAGTCAGAATTGTACAATATCATTTTCTCTGCATCAAGTTCTCCATATGCATTTATATTTATTTAAAAAATTATCCACAGAATCAATATTTCTACTTGTATTTACACATGGCTATAAGTAACTGTTCACAATAATACCTCTGTTCTAGGAGATCCTCAAAACACCACTTATGCAATTTACTTTGTATTAGGCAATTTTAATATCTCATTTAAGGACAATTACCAATAATGACTCTTCATTTTTTTGAACTATTGGATTTCCAGCAGACTATACCATAGACATATAAAAATAAATAAATAAAATTTAAAAAACCAATTATAGATGACAATTAATAACTAATAGGAAACACATTTTTCTTTTTCTAAATGGAAAATGAAGAAAGTAGACAATAGTATCAAAAATCTCTTAATTATTCAGCTTTATTTTACTTATGGGAGCATAGGTGAGTGTAGGTGCATAAATGTCAAGACTGGCATGTGGAGATCAGAGGAGGTTGGTACTCTCCTTTCTTCTGAGTGGCAGGGTCTCCTCTCACTGTTGTTCACCACTATGCTTATGAGCTTCTTGGCAATTCAGTATTCTCTACCTCCCATCCTCATGCTGAGATTACAAAAGCCTGCTGGTATTTCCAGCTTATACATGAAGTCTGCAGATCCACACTCAGGTACCCAAAGCTGTACAGCAAGCACTTTATCCATGGAACCATCTCCCTAGCCCATTTATGCAATTTTTAAAAGAGATTTTTAAACTATTTTCTCATTAGATATCTTTGAATTAACTGTGTTACATGAGTAAGTTCCTTGGATGTCAAAGCCATCCAAAACAGTTTTGTTCTGAGAAAAATTTTACTAGCACAGAATTAAAATTAAACTGTTTTCAATAAATATTTGAACAATGCATTTCAGTAGTGAAACACCTGTAGGTAGGAAGAATGACAAGTAGAATAGGGAAAAAGGAAAATATAAACCAAATTTAAAAGTACATTTTACACATCATCAGAGGAATAAGTGAGAAATAGATATGAGTAAAGCACTCCTGCTGCAGCTTCTTAGTCATTAGTAACGTATGCTGCAAGACGCAGTGCGTTGCACAGTTTCCATTTCCTTTCAGATTATTAATTTTATGATTAAACACCCTTAACCATGTTGGAAACCTCTCCAGCTTTCATTTGATAGTTATTTGTGGGGCTCAGATTTACACTACAGAGATACAGAGATGCCTAATTTCCTTAAAGGAATGTACAACAAATTAAAGGAAACTGACAGGTTCTAAGTACTGGGAAGACTTTTTTCCCCTTGATGATAAAACATGATAGGAAAATAAACCCAAAGCTCTTTTTCAGAATCTCATGTCAATATTAGAATGACATAGGCTTGGGTGAGACAGAGCATCCTACAGAGAAGCCAGTGAAGAGCAAGAGTGTTTCATGGTGGCAGGAAAGCAGAGACTGTGTGAGAAAGGGACTAGGGACAAGTTACAGCCTTGGAAGACAGACTCCCTAGTGACCTGCTTCCTCCAAGTAGGCCCTTACACTTAGTGCTATTAGCCCATTAAGCTACAAATTCATCAATGGATATCAGATTCAGTAGAATGAGGAAGAACAGAGAATAAAGACATAAATTTCCATCATTCAAGAAGTTTATGAACAAAGAGAAGAGATTATTCTATGAAAAGAAAAGGTCAGGGTTAAAGAAAGGAAAATTTCTTTAAGATGAAAAGATTTAACTATTTTTGCTTGTGGTGGAAACAACAGAGAAAGATAAAAGAAAGGGGGAAAATTGATGCAAAAAATTAGTGCAAGCCAAGAGTGTGTATAAATATCTAGAAGCAGCAGTGAAGGGATTAGCTTTAGATGGAAGGAAGGGCTGCTGGAAAATTGAAGCTTTTAGAGGTGCTGACCCTCAGAGCTTGATATATTTGACTTCCTCATTCTTACTCTTAGGAGGGAAGGCATGCCAGGCTGTCTCTTGGACTACACCACCTCAGGAGAAATGGAACAGATGCCATGATTAGTCAATTTGATTAGATTGATTGAGCATCATTGACTAAACTTCAGCCATCATTCCTTTTGGGAGCAATGTACAAATGTTCTGCTCCTCAAGGGCAAGCTTTTTCTCACCACACAGGAAGACATACCTTGGTCCAATGCTGCTTTGACTTTCAATACATCTGCATTATTTTGAGACTTACTATTAGGTTCTTGTGACTAGAAAACATAAAACTATATCCTCTACCCTAGACTTTATTAGTAAGAAGGATAATGTTTTGGTTTTTCTTCTTTCCTGTTCATTTCTTTAGTTTTTAATTTAGATCTATATTAGATGAAAGAGATGAGTGTCATATTGTATGTTAGTAAATCATTTATTCAAGTGAAGCATTGATTATGGGAGTATGTCAGATTGCATGTGGGTTCCAAAAATCTGTTGGCTATTGATACAAAGAGATTATATTCTTTAGCCCCTTGTACCAAGGAAGCGATCATTCCTCACTTATTCTACTTCTACTCACTTTTTCTCTTCTTCCTGTGTACCAGATCTTAGATTTGACTATAAGCTTTTCTGACTAAGCAGAGGAGAATTGAGTTTGGGAGTTACTAGCACAGAACAGTGTAGGCAATCTACAGTGCTGAAAGTCCTGAAAGAATAAATTGGTCTAACAGGCTATGTGCACCATATGTGACAGAGAAATATTTTTCACCTAAATCATTGTGTATTTGAGGATCTTTATTATAGCAGCTTAGACACTTTATAAAAAGCCAGTATAGCTGGCTTGGCCTTAAATAATCAATATAACTAACAAGTAGATAGAATTTTACCTACTAAATTTTCAGCTTAAAAAAACTAGAATTATTGGTTACCAGTATTATTTCTTAGAGAAATGAATGCCACATTTTGTAATATAAAAAGAGACTGATTATCAAGAGCATATTATTAAGAAAGTCCAAAAAAACTAAGAAAGGAAACTCCACTATGCTAAATAATATAGGCCTGCTCTACTCTCATTTACTTGAATCAATTAGTTTTCAATTACCTCAAGAAAGCTTCACCAGGAAAGTTTTTCAGGGCTTTCAGGAGAGCATAGTAAGAAGAAAGTAAGCTCATAACGAACCTGACATGCTGGAGAGTCAAGGAGAGCAGGAAGCCTGGTGTACAGTGGGTACAGTATATAAAGATTGATGGGAAATTACCCTGCTCAGATGGTGTTTCAGTCAGTTCTCACTGCTGGCAGAAATTACCTGACAAAGCAGCTTGTGGAAAGAAAGGGTTTATTTTGGCTTACCAACCTGAGGAGGCAGGGAAAATGATGGCATGATCAGGGGAAGTTCGTCATCTCCTGGCCAAGATCAGGTGGACAACAGTAGCAGGAGAGTGTGTCAAACACTGACAAGGGGAAGCTGGCTAAAGCAACAATAACCCCCAATAACACACCTCCAACATGGTTCCAATTCCTTAATTGCCATCACCTTGGGATCCCACATTCAGAGCACATAATTTATGGGGGAACCCTTGAATCAAACCACCACATTCTGCCCCTGGTTCCCATAAACTGATAACCATACATGGTATAAAATGCAATGCATTCAGTCTAACTTTAAAAGCCCTCCTAGTTTTTATCCATCCCAGTATTGTTCAAGCATCAAATTCTTTAAAAAAAACATAATGTCACAGAATATTCACACTGCAAAAGATGGCAGTGGACATAGCAAATATATATTGAAACAATATAAGATAAACAAACAAGATAAATTGAAACAATATAAGCTAAACAAACAGGGCAAACATCAAACTCTTAACTCCAAGTCTGGATAATTCTAACTAGTGATAATTCACTGGAGTTGCAATTCTACCCCTTCAGCTTGGCTGCTCACAGTCCCAGAAAATTTCATCCAGTGCTGGCAGTTTTCCTTGGCAGCCATCCCATAGTCTTGATATTTCACTGGGTCTCCATTGCAATCCATGGTTCATCGTCATGGTTCCATCAGGCAGGTAATCCAACAACCCTGCTTCACACTGCTTATGGCCATTTCAAAAAAAAAAAAAAAAAAAAAAACAAAAAACCAAAACCATGTAGCAAATCCAAGGACCCTCTCTTCCTTCATTTGTTATACTCCATAGCACCAGGTAGGCTACCAACTAGTTAATTCAGGGGGGAACAAATCCAACTTTGAAGAGCAGGAAAACTTCAACATTCGGGCCCCTTACTTCAAAGAGTTCATTCTTCCTGCTGGCCCATTGCAGATTGGCTGGCTTGATCTCAATGGTTGTCATCTCTCAAACAATTGCGGCTGAAAGGGCAGCAGTTTGGGCTCAAATACTTCATTTTTTTCTGTATCATATCCAACTGTTTACACCAGTTAATTGCTATGCAATGCAACCCTGCACAAGTTCTCAGGACACAAACAGACACAATGCAGGAAGCCTCTCACGTGAACTGCTTCTAGCCCAGTCCCTAAAACAGTTCTTTTTCCCACTCATAAGCAAAATCTCACAGCCCATAGTTCTTATAGCATTCAAGTCTTTCAACTCTGATGAGAATGGTCCATGAAGCTGTACTTCCAGCACTGCAAGATGTCTCTTAAGCTAGGGTTTCAAATGCTTTCATATTCCTCCTTCAAATCAGTTCCAAAAGACCAAAGCCACACAATCAGGTTTCTAGCAGCAACAACCCCCCTCTCCTCTGGAACCAATTTTATTGTTGCCGTCAGCTTTTCGTTGATTTCAGAAAGCACCCAACCAAAGCAGCTCATGGAAGGAAAGGGTTGATTTGAGCTTATAGACTCAAGAGGAAGCTTCTTGATGGCAGGGAAAACAATAGTATGAACAGAAGATAGACATCACCTCCTGGCCAACATCAGATAGACAACAGCAGCAGGAGAGTGTGCCAAACACTGTCAAGAGGAAGCTGGCCATAACACCCATCAGCCTGCCCCCAACACCATACCTCCAACAAGGTTCCAATTCCAAAACTGCCATCAGCTGGGGATCAAGCATTCAGAATACATAAATTTATGGGGGACACCTGAATCAAGCCACCACAGATGGCAATAGTTAGATTAGAAGGGTTCTTGTAAATCAGAATCCCAGGCATGATAAAAAGCCACTGGAGACATTCAGGCAGCAGAATGGCATGAGAAAATCTGCTTTTCAACAGTACAGCTCCACATAAACAAGGATGCAAAAAGAGAAGTGGAGCAACTGAGCAGGAGATCCTGCAACAGCCAAGGCAGGGTATAGTGAGTGAGTGACTTGCACCAGGATTCAGAACTTTTAGTCGATGTGTGCCCCTATTTGGCAGCAAAGGAAATATATTTTTGAATCTAAAGGACACATTAAAATATCAAAGATTTTCTTTCATCTAGTACTAAGTATCCAGAGCATTCTTCCACTGTAAGTATTTGGTTCTACCCCTGACTATTCCAGACATGTATTTGTTGTCCAAAAGTGAACTTGGCTCAGCTCAGCCACCTAGACCAGGGTCCCTCATCCACAACTCTTTGCTTATGTGATCATGGTCAGTAAAATGGATGCCATGAGTCATGATTTTAGTTAATAAAAAAAAAGATAGCTAAGGCTTTTGGTTTACTGCTTCCAAAGTACACTGGTGCCATGCTCACTTAATGTTCTCAGCTGTTTTTTTGGCAGAGATTTCTGCAGCTGTTTGACCCTCATAAAGACTTTAATGATAAGGATATAGCCAGCTCACAGACAGGAGAGTGCTCTATGTTAGCTGATCCAATGTGCTGAAAGAAAGAAGATAACAAAATTGGCAAGTGATAGGTGTCTTCTGATTAGCATGAAATGAGGTACCAGCAAACTGGAGCAGATGAGAAAGATGGCCTGAAAAAGCTTACAGAAATGGATAGTAGATTGTGTCTTTCCCTTGTAGTGCTAGTTTCCTCTCTCCAATCCTTAGATATGTTGCAAATTGGCTGACTCCTTTGGATATGGAATCTCTCAAAACTCAATGGTGTTCCAGCAGCCCCAGGGATGGACCAGCAAGAAAACTGAGACCCTCCCCTATGATTTAAAAAGAAGCACCATATACCATCCTAACTCAACTATATCAAGACAAGTGACCTCAATCCAAGGAAAAATTATATTTATGTTCAGACAGATATTTTCCCAAATGAGAAGTAGTATATTTAATCTAGCTAGGAATTTCAAGTTGGTGAACTCAGTGTGTGTGCGCACGTGCGTGCGTGCGTGCGTGTGTGTGTGTGTGTGTGTGTGTGTCTGTCTGTCTGTGAAAGGGAGCCTACAAGCAAAATTATCTATTGAGAATGAGGGCAGTAGAGAAGGGCCAAGGACTTTGAATAGTAGGCAGTTGAAATAATGCTATAAGTCATTGGAGAGGCAGCTGAAACAACACATGAAAATACTGCAGAACACTGAGGGCCCAGGTGAAGTGAGAGAACAGAAAACTGGAGAAATATAATCTGTACTGTTTTATGATTTCTCCCATAACACTCTGTAGTTTTGTGATAAGCACATGGTTGTTGTTAAAGTTTGGCTCTGAAAAGTCCCCATTCTCATGAGTTGAATGCTTGGTGCCCAGTTTGAGGTGCTATTTTGAAGGGGGCTGTCTGCTGGATATGGGTCACTAGGGGCCAACTTTTGATAGTTATACCTACTCCTTGTTCTTGCCTTCCTGTCTGACAACAATGTGAGGAGTCTCTGCCATGTACTTTCACTGCCACAGATGGATCCCTTACACTCACCTCAGCTCATCCCAATGATGGGACAAAATCCCTCTGAAACCATGAGCCAAAATGAATCTTCCCTAGTTTAAGTTGCTTTTGTTATTTTTTCACAGTGATGAGAAAATTGACTAATGTAGTTATACAAAAGGTGGATGTTGAGGAATGTAGGACAGAATACCGAGAATTATCTCATGACCATGTGTGTCTGGAGCTACAGACAAGGCAGCATAGGCTTGGAACAGTGGAAATGAGACTGGGTGATTGCATATAATTATACTTCTCTTGTGAAAATCGTGATACCAAAAGTGGGTGAAATGAGAGTAAGGGGGAAGTCAGGGGAAAAAATAAGTGCCTGAGGATGCATTACTCATTTACTCAGTCCAGGCTCAGACTATGCAAAGGGTTGTTCTCCATAAATCTAGTTATAAATCAGAAAATCTCTCTCTTCCTCTGCACAGACATTTACTCACAATTGAATACTTAAGGCCATTTCTCAGCATTACCTCATTTGATTTTCACAACAGATGGGACTTTCCAAACCTAGCACAGAATCACTCATAATTTGAGTGACAGAACTGGGATTTATGCCCAAAAGCACACTTTTCAGACTCTTTCTCCCTGGGCTTAACAGTCACACTAATCTTCCTATCATGGGCTAGGAGTTTGATATTTTGAATAATAATTGTATCTTGAGTGGCTGGAGAGATTGCTCAATGGTTAAAACTGCTTGCCTGCAAAGCCTGGTGATCTGGATTCAATTCCCCAGTACCTGTGTAAAGAGATGCACAAAGAGATGCATGCATCTGGAGTTCATGTTTACAGCAGCAGAAGGACCTGGAATCTGTCTCTCTCTCTCTCTCTCTCTCTCTCTCTCTCTCTTTCTCTCTCTCATTCCCCCTCTATCTAACACTCTCAAAAAATGGTAAAAAATTCATCTTTGAAAATTTTTATTTGTGTTAGATTTCCATCACTGTATCAAAATGCCTGTTATAGGCAAACTTGTATGGAGGAAACATTCATCTTGGCTCACTTTCCACTTTCATTTATGATTGATTAGTTCTGTCGCATTGGGCCTGTTGTGAAGCATAACATCATCAGGAGTATATGGTAAAGCAAATCTGTTAACCCCACAATTTCCAGGAAGCAGAGAAAGAAAGGGTCCAGGGTTTTGACATCACTTTTCAAGGCATGTTTCTAATCATTTAACTTTCTCCTATAGGATCCTTACCTCCTTCTTGCTCTCCCACCTCTCAACAACACCATGAGGTCTTTGGAGGACATTTAAGGTACAAATCATAATGTCACTGAACATAGAATTCTTATAGATAACTTATGAACATAAGAATAAAATATGATCACAATGATTGATTCACTTTTTTCCTCAACAACCTTTTGTATGCACTTATAAATGTCAGCTAACATACCTTATCTAATAAACATTATCAATTAGTATTACACTCATCAATTTAAGTACCTTACATGTAATAATGAGGAAACATGTATTAAAAGTTTGCATGTAAATTGTTGAGTATATTGTAGTTAACTCAGGAATCTTACAATTAAGTTGATATACAAATTTTGAGTCATTTGAGAAGAGACAAAATATATACTTATTTGAACACATATATTAAAATAAAGCTAAAAAATGATGTCTAATGCTTAATAAAAGAAGAAAAACATTGATGAAAAACCAAATGCTAGATTTGTTTTTAAAGAGCAGTTTTGGCTTATCAGAAACATTAAAAGAAATTTAATGGAAAAGAAATTGTTTTTTAATTTTTTTAAAATATATATTTATTGTCCATAATGAGTTACATTACTTAGTGAAAAAGAAATTTAATAGGAATTCCCAATATACCCTATATCCCAGACATGTATAACTTCCTCACTATCAATATCACTAGACATGTATATCCTCCCAATTATCAATATCCCTTGCCAGGAGAGAGTACTTATTATAATTCATTAGCCGATACTGATATATAATAATCACCCAAAGTTCATACTGCACTTAGGGTTCAGTTTTAGTGCTGTATGTTCTAAGTGTTTGAACAAGGATAAAATGGCTTTTATTCATCATTATAGTATCATTTTCACTGTCCTAAAAATATCCTCTGTGCTCTACCTACTCATCCTTCCCTTGCCCAACCCTGATCTTTTACTGTCTCCATACTTTTGCCTTCTCCAGAGTGTCATATAGAGTCCTACCTATAGTATGGAGCCTTTTCACATTGGATTCTTTCACTGAGTAATATGCATTTAAGATTTCTTCATGACTTTTTGTGGATTGATAGCTCATATCTTGTCAGCAGCTAACAGTATCCCATTATTTGCATGAACCAGTTTGTCCATTTACTTACTACTTTATTGCTTCAAATGTTGGCAGTTGTGATTAAAGTTGCTATAAATATCTGAGTACATGTCTTTGTATGGATATAAGTTAGTACGTTTAAGTAAATACCAAGAAACACTGTCGCTGGATCCTATGATGATAATAATCTTCAGGCAATTTACAGGTCATTAATTCCAAATGGATAGGAAGTGGCCTATTACAGTATGTCACAAAAACTTTTGGAGAAAGAAAACTGCAGTTATGTATAACTGCTAAAGAAGCTTATCTTGTTTCACAAGGGTATAATCATGTATTAAAAGAGGAAAAAACCTTAAAATAGATGCTAAGTATTTCTTGCCTATGGAAATTGGCAGGCTAGGATGCCAGAGGAGGTTGTGGGATCTCCTCCATGAATAATTAAGGGAGTTTCTTTAATTCCCCAGTTTTGGGTCATCACTATTAGGTTATTTTTACATGTCCTCCTCACTCATACAATTTGAGTAACCCTCACTTTCGTGTTATGCAAATAAGCATGGGATCATGAAAGGATGAGCTCTGAGGTAACCAGGAGGCCTCACAGAGAACAGGTGTGAAGGGAGGAAAACAGTTTTAAGGGGAACAAAAAGCAAGAATAGAAATCTTTTTTGCAAATCTCAAGAAGGGCACTCACTCTTCAGAGAAATCTGTGATAGTTGAATATTAATATCTGTCTTGTAAATAATGTGCTCAGATCAGAGTGACAGTGCCACGAATATATCAGTTTAAAGGACATGTGACCCTGAGGCAGGGCTGGATTTTGAGGACCAACACCCTCCTTCAGCAGAGTCATGTTTTTTTTTTTAATTATTATTTTCTCTTTTGGCGTGTCTAGTAGTGGTGTGTGTGTGTGTGTGTGTGTGTGTGTGTGTGTGTGTGTGTGTACAGATGTTCATGCCCTGGGCACAAGCATGTAGAGTCCTTGTCCTTCTCTGTTGCTTTTCTGCCTTGTTTGCCTGAGACAGAGTCTCTCACAGAATCCAGAGCTCCCCATTATTCAGTTAGACTGTCTGACTAGTGAGCCCAGCAATCACCATGTCTCTGCCCCTGCTCCCCAGCACTGAAGATATAAGCTTTGTACATAGATGCCAGAAATCAAACTCAGGTCTTCATGTTTGCACATCAAGTGCTCCTACCACTAAGCAACTCCCAGTCCCAGTTCCGTTCATTAGTGTCTTATGACATGTGTATTGTGGGCGCATGCAGACTTCTTTTCTGACCCACCTCATTAACTTACTCAGTCCTCTAATAGTTAAATATTTAAATTTGAATATGTTTGCATTGAATATTTTTGAATAGATAATGTCATGTGGTGGGTGTATTTGATAATAGGGGAATAAATTAAAAGTTCATCATTTTGTTATGATGGAAAAAATTACAAGATTTTCATTTATTTGTTTTTTTATATCAAGAAAGAGGGTCCCAGACAAAATAAAATCAAATTTTAGAACTCTGAATATTTTTGCCACAGTAATCTCAACACACTGTGTTTGTCTTTCATTAGAATATCTCATTTTATGTTTTTATGACCCAAATATATAACAAAATGGTTAAGTGAGAAGACACTGTACTTGAACCAGTTTCAAGAATCACATCTCTGGTATGTATCTAGCTAGTGTGAGATCAGTGAACTTCCACATTTTTCAAAACATACTCACAGTAGTTCTGAGTGAATTCCACACCTGCAATCACACTCCGTGCCTTTAGATATTTCCTGATTTTCTTCTGTGATTTTTTTCCAGGGCTTCCCCCCCCCCCACCACTTACTTTATGTCATCCCCAGTGCTACTCTTGGTGAGGAGACAGAAGAACTAGATTCTGATGAAGAATGTAAAAACAAATAAAGCACACCAAAGCAATAAAAGAACCGCCACAAATATCAGATTACTAAACAGAAATGTATTTTGATGCTGTGGCTTAAGATCTTATTGTAGACTATTGCTTTGTGCTTAGAATCCAACTGTAGTGAGCTGAGCAATCACCATGTCTAATGAACACATCCGCCCTTCTCTGTTCTATACAAAGCCAAGCAATCACCATGTCTCTGTCCCTGATTTCCAGCACCGAAGATATAAGCTTTGCACATGGATGTCTAATGAACGGGATTGGGACTGAGGAGTTTCTTAGTGCGTAGGAGCACTTGATGTGCAAACATGAAGACCTGGGTTTGATTCCCAGCATCCATATACAAAGCTTCTATCATCAGTGCTGGGGAGCAGGGGCAGAGACATGATTATTGCTGTGCTCTGAAAGGAATACAGAAGGGGGGATTATGAAGATGTACTGAGGATAATCTTTAAATTAGCCATTAAAACAACTTTCTTTTTCATAATCTCTTTACTCTAAGCCTTCTTACCAATGAATCAAAACATCCATGAGTTTATTACCACCAACAAAAAAGAAAAAGGGGCCTAGTGAGCCAAAAGAATCAATTCAGATTATAAACAAAGTTTGACTACATTCATACATACAGAAAACCTCTCTCTCTCTCTCTCTCTCTCTCTCTCTCTCTCTCTCTCTCGCTCTCTCTGTGTGTGCAGGCACACTAGTGCTATGGATGACAG
This sequence comes from Zapus hudsonius, assembly GCA_004024765.1. NCBI lineage: Eukaryota > Metazoa > Chordata > Mammalia > Rodentia > Dipodidae > Zapus > Zapus hudsonius. The sequence continues at coordinate 82,507 of PVHP010000235.1, forward strand.
AGTTGTCTGTCCTCACCTTCCACCTTGTTTGAAGCAGGGTCTCTCTTGTTTACTTTTGGCTATGTATGTATGCCATTTTAGTTTGCCCATGAGCTTCTGGGGATTCTCCTGTCTCTCCCTCCCTTCTTTCCATGGAAAGGATGCCATTATATACTTTCACCATTGCATTCAGTTTTAATAGATTCTGGAGATCTGATCTCAGGTCTTCAGGCTTTCACTCCCCAACCCCCAAAATGGTAGTTTTGATTCAAAACATAGAAAATAATGTAGGATCTCTCTTCTCTCTCTCCACTCTTTTTTCCATTAAAATGAAAATAAATTATAAGATGTTAAAGAAATTGGCTGTAATGATGACTAAGAGACCACAAATGTATTGAAATGAAAGCCCTTGAGTGATGGTCACTTACAGAAAAAACACCTGAAGGACTATTTCTGTATTTTGCTAGAAACTAAACTTTGACTTACAGAGATCAAAACAATATGAGAAGAAATAACATGGAATAGCATGGCTTCTTCCTCCACTTGAGGTCAGCTTTAGTGTAATAGAGGCAGTGAACCTAAAACCCAAAGACAGGAAATAAATGGGGTGAAAAGTAACAGTAATTTTAGAAATAAATGACACAGGAAGCAAAGAGAACTCCTTCCTCATGTTCCCTCAACACTCAAATTATAGTTATCTCAAAAAGAAGCTTGGAATGCAGGAAAAAAGAGAGACAGATGCTGATATTATGGGAATTGAGCCTAAGTCAATATGCTTGGATTTAGCAGGCTTGGAAAAGAAATGCATGCTTTTTTCTTTCTTTAACTTAACAAATTCACTGAGAGTTTTAATACACACACAAAATTAACTGATTTTAGGAATACTACTTAAAGTCTCAATTAATAGGTAAGCCATATATATTTCTCTTCTAAGATACCATACATGGATATATATTAAATTTTGTATCTATAAACTTTAGCATGTTTCATTATTTTCACCTATCATTACATAATTATGAATCTTGAATATTCATTTTTTTAAAAGTACTTTGACAATTTCATACATATGTAATGTAATTTGATCACATATGCCCCCAATACCCTCTTATCCCCCTCCCACTCCCATGGTATCACTTATTATCCCTCTCACCCTGTAAACATTAGTTACCAGCACTCCTCAGAGAGGGGTGGCATTCAGAAGTCCTTTCCCCATCCATGACAGAATGGTGACTGGTATTATCTTGTGCAAGGTCTTTCACAGGTAACCAAAGCTTGCTGGAAGTTCATGAGTGCAATGGCTTGCCATGTCTGGACAAAAGAGTCTCTCAGCCTTCCTTTTCATTCTCTTGCATTATTTCTTCCACCACCTCCACAGTGTTCTCTGAGCCTTGGGGGAGATTGAAATAGATGTTACATATGGGGATGTACACTCAGTAGTCACTCATTTTCAGTACTTTGACCACCTATGAGACTCTTCACAAACTGCAGCCCACTGCAAACAGCAAGTTTTTCCACCTAAAGCAGAGAGCAGCACCAATCTGTGAGTATAAACATAAATATTTAGACTGCAGTTCAACAAAATGTCTGTTTAATAAGACAACAGTAGTGAGTCCTCCCCTGGGGCCTTTGACCTCTTAACTCCCGAGCTTTTGACCTGGTTTACAGTATCAGGAATAAATTTCCTCTTGTAGAACAGGTCTCCAGTCAAATCATAAAACTGCTGGCTACCCTCATAATTATCATACCACTATAGTACCAGTGAGCCCCTTTTGCCTGGAAGATCAGTATTATAAGACACAGGGTCTAAAGCTGGGTGATGTCATTGATGACTTTTCTCCCCCAGCAGATTCCACAGAGACCTGCTATTTCTAGGCATTTCCAGCTCAATTTCCCTGCATCCTCTAACCAGAGGGTATGGATTCTTGAGCTATAGGGTCTCAGTGTTCAATCTTTCTGGGCAACCAGGAACAATGGCAATAGCCTGTATTTTGGGGGCACCATTGTTCAAATAGTTATCTCTATTTCAAAAGGCTATATAATAGTGTTGTTTTATAATTTGTTAAATTACAATTATTTTATAATTATAATTTATAGTTTTTCACAACTTATAATTATTTATAATTTTATTATATTTGTAACCATTTTCATTTCATATTATATTTATGATAATTATTTTATATTTTTTATGATCAAATTATTAAAAGTATTTTATTATTCATTAATGCCATTACCTCAAGACTCTTTTCTTTGGCACAGGGAGGAGGGAGATGGGGGTAGAATTAATATAACCTTTTGCTTCTATGTAAATATTTCCCTTAAGTTTATATGAAACTCAGGGGGTTGGAGGTAATGGGTTTACTTCTATTCCCCATATTCAGCTATGAAAGGACAGTTGAAAGCAAAACTTTTAATTTTATTTTGAACAGCAAAAATGTTCCTATGAGCCAACAATTTAACAAGTACAAAGAGCCATATAGGAGAATGGGATTTCAACAATGTGTTGTCTGGTTTTTATTCCTAAACAAGCTTCTAATTTGAAGTAATACCTATGTCATATTCAAATTTCCTTCCTTTTAGAGTGTTTTAAGTGTTATGAAAGCTTGTAGATATTCAAACTACATGAAATATTGATGCTCAAAATTTCATGCTGGCACAAATGGACTATGAATTCCTTTGCCTGGAACATATAGGTGTAGAAAGAGCTTCTCAGCATTCCTGCCCAACTCTTCATACAGATCCTCCAAGGCAGGGGGCTGACAGCTAAGAAAAAAAGTCCAGCTTCTCCTACCTCCAGCTTTTCACTCTCACCTTTCTTTCCTGACTGGCTCGAATGTGGAACATTACAATACTGAAAGGCAATGGCATCCACAATAATGGCATTTTTTAAATGTCAGCAGTTCCCCTCAATACCCACCACAAGCCTAATTGTAGGGTTGCATCTGAACACTGGTGAAAGCAAGTTCTTTATAAAAGGAGTATTCTAACTGTTCTGGGATCTGCTTAGACATTAGAGAGCTTCTCTCTCTCCCCAGCCCCTCTGTGTGTGTGTGTTTGGATGGATATGTATGATGCCTGTATACGTGAGGATGCCATGGTACACACACATGTGAAGGTTGAAGATAACTTCTGGTGTTTGTCTTCCACTCTGCTTGAGACAGGGTCTCTCTAGCTATTTTAATTTCACCACTTCAATTTGTTGCCAGTGTATCTGGCCTGCAAACTTCTGGATTACCCTTGCTCCCCCTTCCACTGCTCCTTGGAATCACAGAAACACGCACCACTTTGCATCTGGCTTTATGTGGCTGCAGGGTTGTCAAACTCAGGATGGAAAACTTTCCTATACATGTCTTTACGCACTGAGCCGTGTCCCCAGCTCCTAAAGCCTATCTCCTCCTAAATGTATCCTTCCACCAGAGTAGATATTTCTGAGAAAGTCACGTTTCTTGTACCTCAGAACTGTAAACATATTTCCCATTGGCTTTTCACATCAAACACTAAGTCAGAGAAGCAGCTGGAGCCAAATTATTGGGTGTCTTTACTCCGAAGGATAAACACCCTGTACATAGAAATTAAAATAATATTATGTTCAGTTCATCCTGGTGGTATAATATCTCTAGATTGTTAAAAATAGTTTCTGTGGGCTAGTTACTAGGCTAAAAGCACTTTAGATAAATTATCTCATTTAATCTTCAAAACAACCCTGGTGATTAGTATTCTTATATTTATTTTAGACATGTGCCAACTGGAGAAAAGTTAAATAACTTGCAAATGCCATTTACATATTTAGCAATAGCAGAACCAGGATCAGGACCCAGAACCATAGCTTTGCTCATTTTGTTGAATATTTTTGTCCCCAATTTGAAAACATATGGTAGTCAACAAAAACATTCAGAAGTGACTGAGTGAATGAAAAATAAATGAAATGAAAGATGTCCCAGTTGGAAAATCCTTGAAGGTGTATGTCTTGCATGAGGTGACTGGGCTAACCATTCAGGAGATTCTTCATGAAGAAATACAAATACATTTTCATGTAGTTTTGAGTTTTAAATAGAATTAGAGAAAGTGACCGAAAGAAGAAAAAGAGGATCTTTCTGCATAAAAAGGACAATATGAACAACATCACATTGAAGGAAATGTAGAAGGAAACAAAAATTCCTACCCACACTTATTTTATAATTATGAACATCACTGAATAAACATATTGTATATTGGTCACATTCCCCTCAGATTATCCTTTTATATCCCCTCTTTCCCACCCTAATTCCTCTGAAAGCCATTCCTAGTGGGGCTCTCTGTAGGGTCATGAATGTCTCGGTCTCTGAAGAGGGGAACCATGCCTTGGGATATTCCTACCCACTCTGTGGTTCTTACAATCTTTCTTTCCCTTTTCCCACAATGTTCCCTAAGCCTAGTAGGTAGATGTGGTATAAGTCTATTTTAGTGTTGAGCTCTCTACAACCTCTGGATTTGGGCTTTGATGAGTTATGAGTGCCCTCAGTGTCTATAACCATTTTCCTGGAGCTGGTTGCCAAGTTAGAAGTGAGAGCAGCATTCATGTTTAAATCTCCTCTTCCTCTGTAGTATATCTTGAGCCCTGGCAGATGTGATAGAAGTGGTTTACCTTGTGCTAGGCATGTAGTTATCTTTTCTTGTTGTATTGATGGATCTTGGTTCTTTCTAGTTTTCACTGGCATCTGTTTAAAAAAAAAGATTCTCTAACCACGAGTGAGAGCAGCATGGATTAAAGGGGATAATCATAGCTACTTGATGGATATAGCCACTCTTCTTAGCCAAAGACCAGTGGGAGCCTCTCTCTGGAATCTATGGTCTTCCTATCCATAGGATTCTGACTTGGTTTTCAGTACCAAATATGAGTTCTCTCCCACTGAGAGGACCTCATATCCAATCAGAGAGCCTTTACCTGTGTAGGTTGCATGCTAATATTGCACAGGTATGTACATCTTGTCCAGTTGGTTGACTGTATAGCCTGCAGGATCCCCTGCTTGTTCGCACTGTTGGTGGCCATTATCCCCAAATAGCTCACACAGGACTATGAGGATGTGGGTGGTTTGAATTAGGTGTCCCCCATAAACTCATGTGTTCTGAATGCTAGGTTCCCAGCTGATGGCACTTTGGGAATTGGAGCCTCCTGGAGGAGGTGTTGCTGGGGATGAGTTTATAGGTGTTATGGCCAGCTCCCCCTAGCCAGTGTTTGTCACTGTTGTTCATCTGATGTTGGTCAGGAAGTGATGTCCAGCCTCTGCCAATGCCACATGTTCCCCTGCCATCATGGAGCTTTCCCTCCAGTCTATAGACAAAATAAACCTTTTCCATTCACATGCTTCTTTTGGTTGTGTTCTTGTGGCTGCAAGAATATAACTTCAAAAGAGGGCTAGGCAGCAGAGAGCTGGCTTCCTTCTAAATTCTAGCATGGTTCATCAATGAACACACCTTTGATTGAATAAAGAGTACAGATTAAGACTAGAGGGATGTGGACACTTTTCTGGTAGGTTATTTGAGTGTGTTTCAAAAAGTAATAGAGATCATCTAGATTCAGTGAGAAAGGATATTATTCTTAAATAATAATGAAAAGACCTTTTTTATTACTTGGCTACTGCCTTTTGCACTGATCAGATGTTGACAAAGACCAAAGGCAGGAATTGGGAGCAGAGGAAAGCTCATTAGCCACAGCCTGGATAAGTGCTTCCCCAGCACCCAATGGAAAGGAAGCATTGGAAAGAAGACTTCCTCCAATGCTATTTGGAATATGAAAAGAACAGCAACTTAATTAGTTTCTCTTCCTGGCTTCCAAGATTCTCTTTTTCATTTTATTTTTTTCTTTTCTTTATTATACATAATTAGACATTAATTCTTTTCAAATAAGTATGAGGACTAAGAAATTTTAAATGTGGATAGTGTACAGTCTCAATTATTCATGTCACAATAATAAAAAAGTCCAAAATTGTTATTTTTTTAAACTTTAGAATAGCATTCAGTGTATTGGAACACAAGGGCACATGATTCTTTTACATTTTGTTTTACTAAGATTAGTAGTGAAGTGTGTTTATGTTTTTAAACAACACAAAATAGGCATTCAATAAATATTCTGGGATTGAGTTCAAAATTCTAAGTTTGTAGAGAGCTCTGAACTTGTCAGTGGGAAGTCCCACTGGAGAGGAAACTTCAATCACATAGCCCATAGAAAAACTTGAAAATCCTCTCAAAGTTTCTTTCTCTGAGATGCCATTCTCTGCGGAAGCTATCAAATAACTTTTTTTATTTCAAAAAATTCCACCTAGTTATGCCAAAAGAAGTTTCTACCACTCTCTTCCATAACATTATTATAGAAAATTCCAAATGTGCTTGCACACCACACTCATCCACTCAAAAACAAAGCTAAGCAGCACCAACCCGGATCCACAGACACCTATCATCTCTCCAAGCATGTGAGCCGGGGGCTCGTTTACCATGGAACCTAACACAGAATCCCAAACAAACAGAAGTTTGTTTGAATGTTTTCTAAGCATTAGATACAAAGTAAAATATTCTCCTCCCTTGTCCCTGCGCCATTCTGTAACCATTATTTCTTTTCTAGCCATATTTATTTCACTCTTGTGATTTGCCACAAGGTCACATACCAGTCAGTCTATTTGCAACATTTTTTAATATGGGAAAACATTGATACACCAGGTGACTGGTTACACAAGAATCATTTTAACAGGTGCTGTGGAAAAATGAGAATCTAAATTTATAGGTCATAGTTTCAAGAACTAGTTTAACTTGGAGTCAATGTATACACAGTTTGGAATTTTTATTATTATTTAAATGTTTATTCAGCTGATGGTCAGAAGATACTTCAGCAACAGCTGTTAGCAGTTAAAGAGCCTGTTTTGGAGAAAGCTGTGGGTTATAGGGATTAGGGAAACAAAAGAAAAGAAATCGTTTAGTTCATAGTAGGGTCAGTTAATTCAATACACCAAGCACCACTACAAATACTGCACACAATCCATAGCCAGGGGAGTTTGTGTGTGTGTGTGTGTGTGTGTGTGTGTGTGTGTGTGTGTGTGTGTGTGTGTGTGTGTGTTGTAAGAAAAGGATTCAGGTACTTGAAATACCTTCCTTCTTGATTTTACAAGATGTCTAGTTTTCACTGACATCTGTTAAAAAAAAGATTCTCTAACAAACAAGACAGGCCATTTCCAAAGTTACCCACCACAATGAAATGGTAATACCTATTGCTTAAGATACTGCAGCCTATAGTCACAGGACACTGAACAATAAGCTGGAATTGAGATGGAAGCCATCTCTCTGCTGGATAGGTGCCATAGTGCTAGAAGTTGCTGTATAAACTGCTGTGGTGGTAGTTGGGGGTCATCTATAGTCTGAATAAGCAGGAGATCATGGAAGCTATAAAATAACTAGCCAGGGTCAAAATCCAGGTCCTCAGGGGATGATGGCAGGGGAGCAGTGACAAAAAATGGACAAAGGGTTAGGATATTCAATATTAAAGTTTTTCATTAAAAAGAGTTTTATTATGACATTTTCATGCTCATACATATACACACATATATATGTCAAACTTTTGTTCAAATTCCTCCCATATTCATCTTTTGCCTTCTTTCCTCCCACCTTCCACTGATCCCCTTTCTCTTCCCAAACTAGCTCATCTTCTACTTTCCTGTCTTTTCATTTTTTTTTTTGACCAAATGAGTTGAATTAGGGTTTCTTCCCTGAGCATGGATAGGGTACTATTTACATGAACATGAGCATCTTACCTATGGTCACCCCACTGAACAAAACATCTCTCCCTCCACCCCTAGCAACCATTAAGTGACAATCAATCCTCAAGGAAGGGTGGAGGGTCGTGAACCTCTTCTGCAGGTTAATCACAGCTGCTGTGAGTTCTCAAGTGCAATGACCGTGTCTTGTTCAGGCAAGAAAGTTCCACATAATTCTTCCTTATCTTCCAGCTCATACTCTTTCTGCCCCCACTTTCATGAGGTTCCCTGAGCCTTGGGAGAGGAAGAGACAGTATAGATGTCTCAAATATGGTTGAGCATGAAGTAATCAGAGCTTTGACCAGTTATGAGTCTCTGCAGTAACCATACCCACTATAAAAAGATGCTTCTCTGATCAGAGTTGACAGCAGTACTAATATTTGGTCATAAATATAAATATTTAGAAGGCATCTTGAGAGCTACTTCATTTCCATTCCATTCATTCCATTCATTTCCACAGCAGTCACCTCTCTACTGGTGCCTGTGGCCTCCCCAGACATGGGATGTTACAGTTCCTTCCTGCCTGTGGATATCAAAGCTAATCAGTGTGGGTGGTTACCTCCATAATAGACATGCCAATATTATAGTAGTGAGTATATCTTCCTGGCAGGGTTCACAACAGCTGAGTAAGACTACTTATGACAATTTGCCCCAAACAGCCTACATAGCACCTTCCAGCACTGTTAAAGCTAACCAGCAGGGAGGAGGCTTTCAGCTCAGCTCCAATAATAAACCTTTTAAAAAAATGTTTAGCTGACAAAGAACAAAGATATAACAAAAATGACATTAAATTGCATCAAATGCAAAAATGGAGTTCAACTAAGATTAGTAGGCATGTTAAAATGTTAGGTTTGTTAATTATTATTTCTAAAAATACCAGTAAATTGGTGAAATAATGTTTAATGTTACAGTTGTTATAAATGAATTATTTTTCATAACATATTTTAATGTTAGTTAACATTATTCTTGGAAAAATATATTCTTGTCCTGATATTTTTATGATTTAATAAAACCAATTCCCACTGCTCTATAAGCACAGATGACAAGAACTCACTTGCCATGTTTGTCAAAGAGCAGTGCCTTGCATGCAGCAGGCACAATAAAAATGTTTCCTGAATAAACATTATGAGGGCTAAGTGTACATGTGACCATCACTGATCTGAAAGACCTTGTAACTGTGTAATGATGGTGATGAATAACTATGATTTATTGAATGCACTGTAATTTATACATAATGATTCACATTTTATTTAATCTTAGGGAGTATAATTATTTTTACCATTTTATAGAGGAAAAACTGAGTTAAAGAGTTCAGACTAAGCTCCACCCAGAGTACCATGACTTTAAGGCCTGTTCTTTCCTTCCTTCCTTCCTTCCTTCCTTCCTTCCTTCCTTCCTTCCTTCCTTCCTTCCTTCCTTCCTTCCTTCCTCCCTCCCTCCCTCTCTCTCTCTCTGGCAGAGTCTCATTCTATCACATTCTGACCTCTGTAGCCTGGTCTAACCTCAAACTCATGATGCTCCTTTTATCTCAGCCATGCGCCATCACACCCAGCTAGGGCTGATCATTTTATCAAGAGCATTTTGGACAAAGAACTAGGATAAGGACAATGGATTGGAAGTATTATATGTTGATTCTTACAGACACTGCTACATTTAAAGAATTATGCTGGAAGTAGTGGAAGACTAATTTGTCAGGTTATTGGTGTAACAAAAATTACTATGAATTTCAGAGGGGAAGGAATTACAGTGTCTTACAGAACTTTAAAAAGTGCTTCATACAAGGGAAGCTAAGACTGAACCTTGAAGCATGAATAGAATTTGAATGGGGGGAAAGAGTGAGGGGACAGATTTGAACCAAGCTGAGAAGCAAGGACACAGACCATGTTTAGAAAACACCAGTGAGTCTACCATGATTGACCATACAAGGGGACAGCATTCTGCTAGGAAAATGCTTCGTACATAAATGCTAATATGTTGAATCAAGAAGTCTGAAATTTCCGTATGACAACCACAAGTTGTTGAAATAGTATCTTACTGAAAATGATTTGGTTTTTCATTTTAAAATATTTTCTCACCATTAATACTTTCATTATCTTCTCACCGTTCTTATTTCCTTGAAGATATGCAATAAGTTGGGGTCACTTTCTTTATAACTTGGCATGCAACATATCAAAGTTAAAGTTGAATTCATATCCCACTTGCAAATGGGTCTCAGGAACCTTGGTCCAGGAGTTGAACATTGTGCCAGCTGTCCACAGCTTCACACTCATGTGCTCTTGGGAATCCACCATGGAGGATTCCATGAGACAGTTCTAGAATTGTGGGGCAGCTGGAGGGATTACCCCTGTCTGAGACAGGTCAGAGGAGGAGTGCATCCTGCTTCTCAGAACCTGTTTTTACAACTGTTGAAACATCATATCTCAATGTTTATTCCATTTGAGTTCCACCTACATTTCTATTGGAAAAATTAATTCTGCTAATTAAATATATCTGGAAATGTCTGCTTCCTGACCAGCATAATCTAGGATGGCCTTTGCATGGTATGCAGCCAAGCACACACTCCTCAGGGACTAGAGGACCAGGTTTTTGCTTAATGCTTGTGTTTTCTCATTTGCCTTCCTTATAACTTTGGGGTTTTGGGATATTGTCAATTTATAAACTATGATGCATTCAAATCTGATTCTTTCTTTGCAATGTTGTTCAAAATCTTTCCTTGGAGAAAATTCTTTCATTACCAGGAGAAATGCTGCATATAATTTCATTGAATTTTGTGTGGTTTTGTCTTCCTCTGCCCTTCTAAATTTAACTTGAATCTACATGGAAAGCATTTTGATTAAGATGGGAGGACAACTATTTTCTCAATGTTATTTGTTGAATAATTCATTCTACCTTACACATGTGAGTAATTTGTTCACAAAGGCATTTTTTTATACAGTATCCATTGTTTTTTACTAACTCTTTCTCATTGTTTGTTTTAACTGGGGTATCTGTTGTACATGCCCATAAATCTATTACGTAGAAAATAGCTCATTGTTCCAATTTGTCTATTCTTCAACTGAGTTTACCAATCAAATTTAAGTCTGTTAACCCTCATCTCTATCTCTACCACAGCCCCCCGATTGTGTTGTAGAATAACAATCAATTGCTCTGATGCTTATGCAGAGGTTAGGTCACTATAAGGAAAGTTGAGGAAAGTTCTCTAGGGGTAGGATCTGGGATATCCCTTTTTTAGGCAATATTTTCAGGGCTGAAAAGCACCGGTGGAGAGTTGCAGGTGTGTAATGAAGATACTTCACACTCTAGACACAGATCAATAGCTTCTAAACAAAAGTGGTCCCAACCATCTAAAAACAGACGGATATAATCCAGTCAACTGCAGAGTTAAGAGTATTTGTTTTAGACATTTATTTCTTTTGAAGTTGAAATTGAAGGCCTGGTCAAAGGAAATGCCACTGTGATAGTGAAAATATTACATTAAAGAAGGATTGTTTTCATCTGTGGATATGTCATATGTAATGCAATGTCAAGATCTCCAGTCATCAGTATCTACAAAATAGATAATAATTTGGTTTAGGTTTTTGAGAGAAGGCTCTGAGCAATAGAAGTACAGAACTGAAGGAAGGACTTTTGGAATGAAAATGCATCCAGCTTTTCCTCTCACTGGATCTGTAAGGGACCCTGGGCAGGCATCACAAGTCCTCCAAGACTGTTTCATTTCATGCTCACAGATAGGTGGTGGAAGCTATTGTTGCCTCCACAATGAAGAAGCTTGCGAAGCCATTGGAAAGGATCATTTCTCCAATGGTGAGGGGAAGAGAATGGGGAATAGAAGACAAAGGAGTGAGTCCTGAGGAGCTCCCATCTTGAGCATAGAACAAGTGACATAGGAATTGGAGAACATGAGTTAGATAAAAGCAGTTTAGGATTAGTAGTCCTCTCATTTCAGTTCCCTCCCAAACAAGGTATATCCACGGAACAGCTCTTTAAATCCTTCATTAAATGCTATCCCTGGACAAAGCTCTGAGATGCTTCGGCTGAAGTGGGACCTACAATTTGGGGGAGAGCAGGGACCCTGGGCATTCTTCTCCTCTCTTTGTCCCTCCAAGCTGAGCTCAGGATGAAACCCCAGGGGTTAGGGTATGTATAGACAATGAATCACACTCTCCCTGTAGAGTAGCAAGCTGATCCCTAGTATACCTACAAACAAGAGAACATGATCTTGGGTGTGTAAGAGTACTAATTAGAGTTCTTGACAAAGCTGAGTTTGAAAGTCACACTTTGCCTCTGCTTTAAGGGCTTCAGGCACTAAACCTACTTCACTGTAATCTAACACCAGCCAAAAAATGAGTTCAACTTAGTTCATTTTACCTTTCATATGATAAACCATCATGGACATTCATGCTATTTAATTAAAGGTATTTATTATTCCAGTACTTTAGACAGTTGATAAAAAAGGCTCTGGAGAGAAATACAAGGCAAGAGCAGGTGTTAGAGGCATGTAGGAAGATTGTGGGAGTTTGTCTTTAATGGCTCATTATATCTTTCCCCCCTTATCTAATACTTTGAAAAGAAATTCAAATTTTCTCTAATGTCTGTTTTAAATATCTGCCAACATAATTTCTATTTCTATTTTGACTATTAACCCTGATTGTTCCTTTGCTTCTGTGTGGCTGCTCATCTTCTGAATTCTAGTTCAGAAACACTTCTCCCTCTGCTGAAAAAGATAACAATACAACCAGTAATTTCCCTTTTAAGTTTGATTCTGGCTTTTATATTCTGGTCTTTTGAGAGCTGAAATTAGATCTCAAATTACTTTAATGAAGGGCATACAATCCTGCTAGGCAAGAGCAACTTTCTATAATTTTCTGAGACTTAAGGATCATGTTGTAAAATTGACATAGAAGATGAAAGCTGTTCTTGGAAAAGTGAATCCATGTATAACTTGTAACACTGTGAAGTAGTTTGACTAAATCATCTAGCTGAGCTTCCCAAATATCTGTGTGGATGCAGGCTACTAATTAAAAAACAAATCCATGACCTCCATCCTCTGATGTTTTGATTTTTGTAGGTATGGGCTAGGGGCCAGGGTTCTGCAAGAACTACTCCAGGAGCTCCTGATGCAGACTCTCCTCAGATTACACTAAGACATGCTGCAGTAGGGAGCAAGTTTATGCCAAGGAATTTTTTTGAGGGGAACACTTGTTATGTATCATGAAAATGGCTAAACTAGGAAATTTTCCAGCACCCTTGTGTTTACACATATGTAAAGATGAACAATGTCTGATGGTAAGTGGGTGGAGGTAAACTCACTTAAACCTGAGAAGTAAATAATTATCCATAACATGGTCCTACCATAGTTATTCAAGCCATGTGGTTGAGGATGTTTGGGTTTTGCCTTTATACTACAGTCTCCTCTGATGATTTCTTAACCACCTTCCAGAAGACATCCTAACTCTTCTTTGAGTTTCATAGAGTTTGGTTTACAATGAATAATAAAACACCCTGAACACACACATGTTCATTCATATATGTATATATATATGAATGAGAGAGAGAAAGGATGTATATATATATATATATATATATATATATATATGTCTCACCATACCATATAATTCCTATTTTAATCACAGTAATTTCTTTCATCATTTGTTCTGTGGGAGCTACAGGTTGGGTGGAGAGCATCATCATATATTAGAAATTTCCCTCCCAAATATAATGAAAAAATATAACCAAGACATTTGAATTTGAAGCACCTTTCAAAATTAAAAAAGTGTTGCTTCTTGTAATACCCAAACTAGTTATTCATGGAAAAGTTTATTTCATTGGAAACTGTTTATAGAAAACACTATTATCTCATTGGCCTCAATTATAACTGGGAAAGGAGGATGGGTTAACCTTTATTTCATTGATCACATGGCTCTAACAACTAGTAGTGGTTAGTGAGTATTGCTGGAAGTTGCTGCTAAAAGTTTTGCCGGGTCTTCTTTTGCTTTTTTTTTTTTTTTTTTTGGTTTTTCAACGTAGGGACTCACTCTAACCCAGGCTGACCTAAAACCCAAACAATTAATGGGTTGATTTCTTCTGTTTCTGTTATTTCATCTTTTCCTATTTGCTAAATCATTCAGTGCATTTTGTTTCAGCTACTATATGCCACATCCAATACATTTTGTTTTATACCTGTATGGCCTAGAAGTATGTATGGATACAAAGTAGTAGATAGAATGATCGTGTTGTTCTAAGCTGTAAACATGATCTTTGAATTAATGTATAGATACAAAATCCTATCCAAATATAAATTATGGCTATATGCAATGGTAACGTTCGTTTTTCACCCATCTCTGGTAAAGGACATCCAAGTTCATTCTGAAACAAGTTCCCAGAATGCTTTAAGCAAAAGTCATTAACTGAAAGTCATCAATAATACAGAGTTCTTTCTAATGTTTCTTTTCCTTAAGGATGTGTAGGTGGATATGGGTATGTGAACAGGCTTTTAGTTCTATCAAAAGAACTTGTAGTAATTGCCTACTCCATAAAAGTCTTTGAAAATTATAAAAGCAAAAACCTAGTGTTCTATTTAGGACTGTAATTTTAAAGGAGAACTGGTAGGACCAGAAGAACTGGTAGGAAGTAGAAATTTAAAAAAATTTAGTCATTGCTATTTACTGTGGCATCACAAATTCACCAATTTCTGTGGAGAGCAGTTCCTCAGCGTATAACCTTCCCACCCTGTGGCTCCCATTTTCCACAGTGTTCCTTGAGCCTTGGAGGGTATGAGTCTCCTCAATGTCCACTGCCATTTCTCTTGAGGAGGTTCTCAGCCTAGCAGTGAGCAGCATTATATAATTTGCCACTGACCCTGAAATCTTTCTTGGATCTTGCAGATGTGATAGAGATGACTGGTCTCATGCTAGGCAGTTTGCTTTCTTTACTTGTACTAATGGCTCTTCAATTTCCCCAGTATTTGTTGTCATCTATAAAAAGTAGCTAAAAATAAGAGCAGTGTGTATTAAAGGGGATAAACATAGACATTTAGAAGGCTTTTTGATGGGTACAAGCTCTCCTTTTAGCCTAAGAATAGGAAACTTCTCCCTAGGTTCTATGTCTTTCCAAGCCATAGGCTTCTGACTTGGTTCTCAGTACTAGGTATTAGTTCTTTCCCACTGAACAGGCCTCATAGCCAATCAGGGTTTAGGGTTAGGGCTAGAAAATGGAGGCGAATCAAGATCCATTGATAAGATAAGATAGCCAGTTGCCCACCACAAGACATGCCACCTCTACCACATCTGCCAGAGCGTGGGAGAGACTGCCAACACTCCTGCTATGGCTCAGGGAACTTTGCAGAAGGGGCAGCAGAAAGACTGTACGAGGCACCAAGTTGGTAGTAATATCATAAGGCATGGTCTTCCACCTTAACACACAGAGACTGGCTGAGGCCTTCATGACTCCACAGTGAATACCATAACCCCACTGATAAGAGCCTCCAGGATAATGGGAGCTGGAGCAAGGGGATAAAATAGTATAACCTGTTATAATTTATACAAAATTAAATAAAAATTAAATTTTTAAAAAGCCATTCAAATACCTACAAATCACTGTTTGCATTCTGGTGTAGGTGTTTTGAGACATCTATTTGCCTGCTTATATAAATAATAACTTTTTTATCTCTCTAAAATAAATGATACCATTTCAGAGGTAATATAATGAAACTTTTTTTTCTTCTATATGGAACTAAAAAGTTCAGGCAGTGGGTCATGAGGTATGCAGGGGATGCTGGGAGCTGGTATCACCTGAGGATCACAGTGATTTTTTATGTTCCCAAGCCTGAGGGTTGACAGAGTTAGGGGGTACAATGGATCAAAGCTACCTTGTGCCATGAGATTTACTGCCAAATACTTCAAGAACTCAGAGGCTCCACCAGACTGTTTTCCATCCACTGCCTCATTCCCTCAGCAGCCTGTTTAATACTTAGCAGATTTTGAAAGTCTAAAGGCAGGGCCACCTGTATAGATCAGGACGTTCTGGTTGTTTGCTCACTCCCAACACACTTTAGAGGCAACCCTTAGCTAAAGCTTTTTGACTGAGGGTCACTAACGGGGGGAACAATGTGCGAAGCCCACAGACTGCAAAGGTAAGTTTTGTGAGCCTAGGTACCTACAGAATGGAAACTACCAAAGAGAAGGTGACTCTGGCTGACATCTACACTTGTCCAGGAAGGCTCAATACCAGCATGAATCAGGAAAAAAGAGTCTAGAAGTTCAACTGATATCATTCTCCCCAACATCTACCTGGCAGAATCTAATTTTAGAGGACCCAGAAAGATACTTCCTTTTTCTTTTTTTTCTCTATACTTTTACTAGTATTTTAAACATATCTTATTTTTAAGAAAGACTATTATGTTTTTATGGTTCAGTCCCCTTCTTATATTTATCTAACTTTGTTTACATGTTTATTCCACTGGTGAATATTTTGTTTGAAATCTCTTTCTTCTACCTCTTCATAACACTTTTCCTACTCTTCCTTGTTCTCTTATTTTATTTAACCTTGCTTCTTCTCTCTGTTCTTTTCCCTTTCTCCTTCTTTTGACTCACTTATTTACTATTTCTCCATTTACCCCAAATAAATTTTAACATCATAGATCACACTACAGTATCTCTTCTCTCAAACCAAGAGATTGTTCAGATTTTAATATTTGCATTCTTGGGCTACTTCTTACATGAACTTGCTCTTCAAGTCTCTCACTGAATCTTTTGCCCTTTCACTTGACCTTTTAAATATGCATTCACTGGATACTGACACTGCTAGATGCCAGGTGAACAGCAGGCAGATAAAAAGAGCTAACTTCTGTTCTCATGGAACTGGATTTATTTTGCTGTTCTGGGGTCAGCAATTTAGCAAGAATCTGTCTGGGTGTTTAGTCTCTGATTCACTTGGCATCATCTGGACTCATTGGGCTGGAGGAATCACTTTCATGATTTTTTCATTGCATGGTGGGCACTCTGTCTCTTTGACCTTGGTCCTTTTCCATGTGATGTCCTACCCACCATGGTCGGTCCATATCATTCGAAGTTCACACAGAATGCTGATGTCAGAATATTGCACTTCTAAAATGGCAAGTGGTCCTCAGGCGAAATATAGAGATGCCAAGAAAGGTAAGGGAATACCTGAAACTTTTATAACATCTATTCTAGATTTTTCTCTTCATCAAAATTGTTAGGAGGCAAAATCAGTGACTAACACATAATTGCTGTTAATAAACTGAAATCACATCTGCATTATTTTTCTTGGAAGGAAGATACAATGTTTATGCTTTTGAGTAAGCTACATGTCTGTTAAACCTTACCTGAAGTCCTGGTCCATGAATTATGCCATTATGTCTTTTCCCTAACTATTTCCCTTTCCTTCCTTCCTTCCTTCTTTCCTTCCTTCCTTCCTTCCTTTTTTCCTTCCTTCTTTCATCTTTTCTCATCTCTTCTTTACTTTTTGTTTTCTTTCCTTCCTTTTCTCTCTCTATTCCATCCTTCCTTCGTTCCTTCCTTCTTTCTCTCTCTACTCCTTCCTTTCCCTCTTTCTTTCCTTTTATCTTTCATTCTTTCTATCTTTCATTCTTTCTTTTTTCTGTTGGTGCTGGGGATTGAACTCAGGGCCTGCAATATTATATACACATTCTGCCTCTTGAGATGCCCACAAGGCCTTCCGTGGATTACTTTTAACCCTTACAACATTATATATTCTCCACAGTTCTAGGACATAATCACTCCCAGAATCTGCTTTTCAAAGTTGGTTTTCTATATAATAGAATGTATATATATATATATGTATATATATAAAATGTGACAAAAACTAATTCTAAAATTAACCCTCTTTATACATGTTAAATAATTTTAAACTTCAAAAGCATGTGTTCATATTGAGAAGGCTAAAAACTAAAGTAGTATCTAAAACAAGCAAATGTAGCTATGCTGCTTGTTTCTTGGAAAGCATTAAAATAGAAGCATAATCACTTGTTTTACAATGATAACTTAATTCTTGATTTCTGAACTTTTGCCCTCCATGGTATTTAATTCACTTCATATAAGGCCAGAATTCTGTTATTCATAAAGTATTTCCTGGATGCTTATCTGCTAAGATACCAGATTTAGCAAACAAAAATATGAGATACTGTTATATTTGAATTCCTGAAAAAAGGAAATAAAATTTTTATATAAGTATAGTCTATGAAATAATTGGCACAGAATAATAGGAAAATACTATTTACCATTTGTTGTATGGCATTCAAATTCATGTAGATATTTTTATTATGTCAATGCTAAAAGCATGGAATTAGGTCCTGTGTTAAATTCCAAGGCTACTAGTATGAGTAAGTTGTGGTTACAGCCCCTCATGTGCTCATAAACTAGTGAAATACATACTGTGAAAGGTGTTGGGGAAGACTGGGTGATGGTATCAGAAGAGATGGGGAGTGAGGCTAGCTAGATCACAGGGCTTTTTGTTTTTTCACTGAGCTTTTAAAAATGACAGTTTCTCTTTACAAATCCACTTGTAGGCTGTGTGTGTGTGTGTGTGTGTGTGTGTGTGTGTGTGTGTGTGTAAATGTGTCTGGTGTGCATAGGTATATGAATATATGTTTATATGTATGTGAACACATGCATGTGTTCACATGTGTATGGAAGCCAGAGGTCAACATTAGGTGTTTTTCTCACTCACTGTCCACTTTGTTTTTCATTAAAGTTTATGCCTTCTCAATGGTCTTTTGCATTTTCTTTGACTCATGGACTAACTACACATGTGCTGTTTTATTTATAAAGTTGGGGATTTTTTCTGTTAAATTATATTAGTTCATTTTTAGTGTTTGGGTGTTTCATTACCTTGCATGTGTATACCAGGGTTGGCTTTATTATATTTTTAAAACAAATAGCCAAACAAATAAATAGTTTGCTTTGAGCTTGATTTGGCTTAGATAAATGTCTCTCAAAGACAAATGTCTTTAAGGATTGGTCCCTAAATGGAGGTATTGTAACATTTAGGAGGTAAGTCCAGTAGGCGGTCTTTAGATCAGTCATTGGAAGCATGATTTTGCAGAAGTTATAGGATCCTAGTCCGTTTCTGCTTCCTTATTCACAAGGTGAACAGTTGACTAGACTTTATGATCCTACCATGTAGTGTTGCTCGTTCTAGATGCCTAGAGCAATGGAGCACTTGACCTTATAGTAGGGCCTCCAGAAACAGGAGCCAAAGAAACCTTCCATCTTTACGAGCTATTTGCATTACATATTTTATTGTGCCAAAACACCAACTAATAGATAGTCATACTCTCTGTGACTGTTAAATTTCTATTGCCAACTTAATGTGATCAGCAACCAAGTAAAAGATAAGACTCTTAGGGAGGTCACTGAGGGCCTTTCCATGAGGAATTAATTCAGGATGGTAGACTTTCTCCCAGATTGGGCAGTCCTTCTACTGGCAGCCTATAGAGAAAGACTTTCATGGAAAAAAAGCAGTGTGTTTTGCCTGGCTGCCTTGCTGCTTACTGGTGAGTGAATCTATGCTTCCATTCTTTGTGGACACTGGAATCCAGCTCTTCAGTCTTCCAATGTAGATTGAAGACTAGTGGATCCTCCAGGCCTTCAACACCATATTGTGACCACTGAGGCATCCAGCCTCATGAACTAAATAGTTGCTGAGTTCACAGACTCTCCAGCCTGTAGACAGCTATTGTTGGCACAGCCTGTATTGCATAAGCCAATCTATAAATCTCCATTATGGGGATAGTTCTATTTTTCTAGGGAATCCTGATAGCACCCTGTATTTCTCACAACAAACCAAATCCACTTTTATAACAGTACTAGTTACTTTTCTCATCACTGTGACAAAAGTACTGACAAGAAGTAGTTTAAGAGAGAAGGACTTGTTCTGGTTCGCATTTTCATCACAGCAGGGAAGGCACTGGTAGCAGGAATGTCTCAGGCTATGGTGGCAGGAGCATGAGGCTTCTTGCTCAGATCTCAGGTAAACCATGAATCAGAGAAAGAACAGGAAAGAGGGCTTGTAGGTATACTGCAAGGTCCAACCTCAGTTACCTACAACCACCCATGAACCTCGGAAAAGTTTGACAATATCCCAAAACAGTGCCCTGGGTGGACGCTGTGGTAGTTTGAATTCCTTTCTCCATAGACTCAAATATTTTATTAAAGCTTGTCTCCAGGTGCCTGGCTGGAGGATGTGTGTGGCGGGTGTGTCCTGGAGACAAGCTCTAAGGGAATGCAAAGTGTTTCTGAGGTCTGGCTGTGCTTGCTTATTGTGCTGGCTCTTTGATGTCTCTCTGCTTAGATTGGTGAATGGGAGGCAGCTTCTTCCTCCACTAATGGAACTTCCCCTGGATCTGTAAGCTTGAAATAAAACCTTCTTTCCCTAAACTGTGGACGATTTGAAACTGACTACAAAGGGGCCATATTTCAAATACAGGTGTCTATGAAAGGCGTTTCTCATTCAAACCAGAAGACTAACACTAATTAAGAAATACATAATATAAAAACAAATAAACATAGCCATGATTTTATACAAATTTTAAAAAGAAACAGTAATTTACAGCTCATATTTGTCAGGTCTTGACATAGAATCAATAGGCCCTTGTGCTGAATAGGTATTTATCATTATGAAATTATCTCTAGTGTACCCCCTTTCTTGAAGCCTGCATTGATTTGTTAATATAATTACTTATATCAATGGCTAATGTTTTCCATGTATTTTGGGCTTAATATCTCAGTGTCTTGATAGTTAAGATGCTTCTTCATAAACATCATCATGGAGCTGAGCTTTGCTCTTCTTTTACCTTCACCACCTCTACTTTTCAGTTGGTATATAAAAAGTTTATTTACTTTTAGTATGATTGTCACCATGTTTGGATTCAAAATATATTATTTTTATTCTTTGTTCTATATGCTTTGTGAAACTTCATCATTCCAAATTCTACTTTGAGTAACCATTTTCAATATTCCAATCTTATCTCCTTGATTTTATTTTTACTTGTAGTAAAAATTTACTTATAGTCCTATAGTCATTACACTATTTATTATAATAGATCCCTTTAACATATTATACTCTATTTAAAATGAGTATTATAGCACTTCTTTACAATGTAAGAATCTTCTAACTCATACTTTGATTTTTACTCTTTCTGGAATATGTGAAATTATTGCTATATAGTTAACATTCACATATGATAAAAACACTACAAAACATTGTTCTCATTGATGCTTTAAACAGCCTGTGTCTAAAATGTCCCTGCAAGTTCTGAACATTGGTTATATTATCTGTTGTTGCCCCTGGTTTCCATAACATAATTTTGTGTCTCTGCATGCCTGATTTGTTCAGTTCAGTACCAGTTGTTGTATCCGAGAAATTATAGAGGTAATTTGAGGCCCATGATCAAGTTATATTTATTCCAAATAAGATTGACATTTGTGTCTGTGGATTGCTGGAGCCAAAGAAACAATACATGAACTTAATCACATATTGAGGTGATTAAAAAATGAGCCTTCATCCTTATGAGGTCTGGGCTGGACTAGGTTTTAGTAGTCAGATGAAGTCCTGGGGAATTTCAGGGGTTCCTGCCTTCTGATGGCTCTGCTGTCTAGTGCTTGCCCTCTTAGACTCATAGTAACTAAGCAAAAACATATTTTTGTCATTAAAATTTTATTTATTATACCTTCCTAGGATTATACTTTCAATTAATTTTATACCTGCCTAGACTTATTATAATATTACTTTTGATTTTTTTTCTAATTTTACAATATGATTCTTTTGGGAAAAATTCATAGAACATATAGATTCACCTATTATGAATTGAATATTCAATGCAATTATCAGCAAGGTAAAAATTTTAAGAAAATTATCTGCCTGTAAAAATTGTATTGTTATCCTCAACAATGATTTTTATAACTCAATGTACTACAGCACTCTTGATGATAGACAAAGAATTGTAAGGATATAGATGCTAAGTAAAGATGTGATTCTGAGCTGGAGAAATGAGTCAATGGTTAAAACTGCTTACTGAGTAACCTCACAACCAAAGCTCAGATCTCCAGAATCTAAATAAAGCCAGATACAAATGGTAGATATGTCTGTAATCCCAGTGTGTTTACAGAAATGGGAGCCAGAGTGAGGACAATCCCAAAGCTCATGAGCCAGCCAGTTAGGCATTCACCATGGAAAAGAACAAGAGAGACCCTATCTCAAAACAAGGTAGGAGGTGAGGACCAAATCCCTGAGGTGGTCCTCTGACTTCTACATGCATGCAAATACCATACGCACACAAAAATTGCTAATAATAATAAAGTGTTACATTAATTCAATTTATTAATTCCAAGTACAATATAAAATTTTAGCTGAAGCAAAATAAGTCTACCCAGAAGTTAACTAAGACTTAAAGTAAGCACACATATGAATAATTCAAATAAGTGAGAAATGATATTATTTGAAATAATTTCTCACCAGAATTAAAGGTTTGCATAATAAAATATTGACCATTTTAAGACAGGTTGGAGAAGTAAATATCATTCATTAATTTTACATATTTAACATTTTAATTTATCTGAGAATGGCAATGGACAAATAATCTTACAGCAATGTGAAATAACAGAAATATAAAGATAGAATAATGTGATAAGAAGAAACCTAGTTCATTTTTCATATAAAGATGAGAATTAAGTAGAGTCTAGGGAGGTGAGTAATATTTCTTCAGTGCCTTGAGAGGATTTATATATAGAATAGTATGTAGATAAGACTAAGGGAAAGAATAAAAATCTATAAATAACTATATGAAGATGGGAAAGAAATAGGAAGCAAGACTAAAGAAGAAAAAGACCTAATGATATTGCATTGGGGTGTCATCACATACTTAGTGGGAAGATTTTCAATGATTGGAAGCTAGGCAGTGAAAAATTAGCTGGACTTTAGAAAGATTGCTCTGGTAGCAGTGAGGAAGATGAATTAGAAAGGGTTAACCTATATCTAGGAAAAATGTTAAAGAGGATATTGCAAAAGTCAGGGAGCAAATTATGAGTGTCTGGGTTAAAATAGTTATACTGAGTATGAATGACAAATGTAAATTTAGAAATGCTTAGGAATCTTTCAAAAATGTTATGACTAATTAGATATTCAAAATGATGGAGGAGACAAACTCAGAATAGCTCCTGGATACAGTCAGGAAGCGTTTCACTAGTCACCCAGGAGGTTATAAGGGAGATTGGTTGCTCAAGTTTTGAATATGTTTTATTTGAGATGAGCATAGTACTGTGAAATGGAGCTGCATAACAGGCAATAAGCTATCCAGGCCAGAGGTGTAAGAAGGAAGTCTGGACTAGGAAAAGAAGAGTCATCACCATGGCATTTCAGTAACAACCAAATTAATTTGAACTGTGAAGGAATATACAGGGGAGAAGAAACATGGCTAGAGATGAAATACAGGTGGTCAGTATCACAATGCTGGTATCACAATAACACAGCTTCACAATGCAGGGACAAACATTCAAGTAAACATAGTTTTATGGGAGGAAATAATTTATTTCAAGCTTGCAGATCCAGGGGGAGTTCCATTAATCGTGGAAGAATCTGGTTCCCATTCATAAATTCAAGCAGAGAAAGAAACTACCAGCAGCCAGCCAACAACAAAAAGCAACAAGCACAAATCTGAAGCAAGTAGGACCCTCAGAGCTCAAACCTTTCTGCATATCTTTGGTCAGGAATTCAGATCCGGCCCCAAACACACCTTTGGGCTGTGCCCCAGTAACACCTCCTACAGCCAGGCGGCTGGAGAACAAAGTTATAAGCTTGAATCTGAGTCTGTGAGGGACGTGCCTTCACACAACCACACAGTATTAGAGAGCATGTGGTAGAAAAAAAGCTGAAGAGAAAGGCCATAGATGAGTAGCCAGAGTGTCAATTTCTGATATTTTATTTATTTGCAAGGAGAGAGGGAGAGAGAGATATAGAGATGAAAAAATATATATCAGATAGATAGATAATGGGTGCTCCAGGGCCTCCAGCCACTGCAAACGAACCTCAGATGCATGCACCACTGTGTGCATCTGACTTTACATGGGTATTGGGGAATTGAACCCTGGTCCTTAGGCATTGGAGGCAACTGCCTTAGCCTTGGAGCCATTTTTCCCAGCCCAAAATTGTGCACTTTGATTAAAAAATGTTCCAGAAGGCTAAAGACTATTTTTGTAGCTCTTTATTATTTAAAAAAATAACCTACTTTGTATAGCATACAGATGGTTCAGATAGAGTAGGGATTTTTTTAACCAAAAACTATGCATCAACCATGTATATAGCTAAATACAAAATAATTCCTTCGCTTTGTGTGGTATGGTATAATTTGTCATATTATTGTGTTCTTGGGGAGAAATGTATAATTCACAGAAAACTTCAACACAGCACATTAACTGGAGTTCATAGAATACAACACAGTATATTGCATTAATGCCCATGAAGATGTTCCACTCTCTGCCAAGGGCTCAGACGCTATACTGTAAGAGTACAGGCACCATGAGTATGAATAGGAAAGAGGCTGTAGACAGGACATCCACCAGTGGAGTTAAACAAGAGGAAATTGGCACCTCATTTAAGGAATTGAAATGAAATCACTTTTTTTCCACAAACAACCACCTTACTAAATGACATTTTATTTCATTGGACTGTTTTAATCTATTAAATGTAACCAATGTGAGATAGTACACTTGTGTTTCAAGGGGTGATGGTTTTCTGAAATGCTTCTCAGGGTATCTTTTCTATCACAAATCTCAGTACAAATATTTTACCTTTCCTTTTTCACACACAGAGAGCTGGGAGACATTTCATATTTAGGCAAAAGTGATGTTATCTATTAAAATATGGGATTTATGATGTCGTTTGTATTTGAAAATATCATTAAAGTAACTTCCAGCAGCAGTAGTAATGGGCAATTCACAGATGAGTGCAGAAATACTTTGCCTTTTTAGTAGTTACTCATTGAGGAATAATGATGCACCTGTAGTTTGTGGGTCTCTATGACCATGGAGAAGAAAACAAGCCGCTCAGAAAAAAGTTGCAAACCCTTTAAACTTTGTCTGAAGAGGACATTTTATAACAGAATACCGAGGAGGTCTGGGAAGCTAATTAGTGCACCCAGTTTAGGAGCAGTATCACTTGTATAATTTGCCAGTTAAGCACTATTAACTCAATCTATATTGACAGTCAGGCAATTAATTCTTGCCATTTTCCCCATACAGTTTGTCTGACAAGGTCTATTTAGTTGTTATAAAAATTAATTTACCTGCATCCAGGTAGACTAGACCCTTGCTACTCACTGTGTGGTACACAGGCTGGCACCATTATCATCATTTGCAAAGATTTTAGTCCTTTTTCCTATTTACTGGATTTGATTTTACACTTTAATGAAATTTCCAAGTGATAAGAAAAAAATCTGAAAACACTGACATGGTTATTTAATATGGTACCTTGTCAACAGTTCTTTTCCTTGAGTCTATAGTTACCCATTTAACTTCCAAAAATACTTTGGTTCCTGTAGTATTACAATTGAATTGACACACACAACTTCTCTCTCTCTCTCTTTCTCTCTCTCTCCCTCCCTCCCTTCCTCTCATGCACACACACCTGCATACACACATTTTAATTTTCCTCTAATGAAAATAACTAAAATCACAAGTAAATTTAAGGTAAGTTATTTCTTTATTCAGCAAATAATTAGTAACCATCTATAACATACTGGAATTCCATGTTACAAAGAAGTTCAAAGTATAGTTTTCAGTTTATGGAAATAATACCTAATTAAGAAATTGTATTTTTACAGAAAAATCCTAGAAAATAAATGTATTACTCAGACATTCAGACCATTATCTAACCTATGGACCCAGGACCTGGAAGTATAGCAGAAGCATTACATGAAATCCTACCATTTTCTTCATCAATGAGAATGATTGTTTCTCAATGGTGGAATATCAGCAACTGCAACTGTTATCATGTGATAGTTAAGGAGTTTATCAATACTAGTAGAGCTCATCTTTGGAATAATTAGCATAGACTCTTCAGGCTGTTGACAAGAAATTTATGTTTATTGGAATAGGTTTGGATGTATGCAGTGCCCCAGGCATTATAGAAGATGAACTGTACTGGGGTTCTGGAGGACATTCTTAACAGGAGAAAACAGAACATGGAAATTTGGGAACAAATGAAAGAGAAAATGGGAAGGGAATGTCTAGCAGAGATGAGGAACATAAAATGGGTTGTAAGAAGTGAATCAACTATGTACATTAAAATGGAGTAGATAATTCAAAGCTCTTCATTTTTGTTTACTACTTTCAAATACTGTTATGACATACCATTGCTGGAGAAATCCACTTTCAAAAAAAAATCTTAAAATTAGAAGATCACAGTTACGGTGTGATTAAAAATTAAGAAGTCTAACATTCATCAGTAGTAAATATAATGCCAATGTTTACTAAGTAATTATAATGTAGTAATTAAATTTTGCCTTCATATACAAGGAAACCTTTAAGAGAATGAGGATCTCTTTCTTGAGGTCTCAGAGCTAGTAAATGGTAGGGCTTAGAAAACCTTTTCTCTGAATCCCTGTGATTCATGAACCTGTTTGCAATGCTCACTTCCACCTGGAACAGAAAGTATTTTAGTCAAAAGCAACAGTTTACTGTTAAAGGCTGAAAACTGTAAGTAAGCAAGAGGCAGGAAAATATATCTTTATTAATCATTTTAATCACTTAACATACTTTAAAGGCTTCTGTGTGCACACATATATCCCATATAATTTTGATTTAGAAGATATTATATGCATAATTAGCTGCTGTTCCTTGTAACTTATCATATGACGTGGTAAAGATTATTTTTCCCCACAAGTTTATAAAAACAGACATTTTTATTTTTAAGGCATTATAAATTTGAAGCTTTCAACAAGAAAAAAATGTCACTAACCTAAATATATTTATAAATTAGTAGAGTTATAATTATTTTCAATTTAGTAGCTTAAAAATCACTGTTCCATTCAGGAAACGTTCTTCATGCTGTGATGTATTTTTAATACAAAGTAGACTATGACACAAAAAGAATAAAAATTAGAGACCTCAGTTGTGCAGTCACGGGCAAACCAACCAAAGCAGTAGGTGAACATAAAATTCTTTAGGTTCCTGTGTTCTTTCTCCTATTCTATGGAATCCTTAAAACCATTTTTGTGTAGCCCTTAAAATATTTATTCAAAGTAAGTAGACCCTCTGGTTCCATGGACTAAGACTGACCTTGATTCTGGCATTTGGTTTCTGCTTTTGGCCACCAACTTCAACTCAAGTTCACTGAGCAGGTTGCTTAGCCAACTTGGCATCAGGATCTGGAAAATATGTGTGTTCATGAGTATCATTTCAGCCTGGTTCCTGGGCTTGCAGCCCAAAGCTAAACAAGGGCAGTAGGTACAAAATATCTGGCACAACCATTCATTTCCATTAGATCCACTAAGCTTCCATTTAGTCAGAATAAAAAAAAAAATCAAAAGTTTAGGAGGGGGTTAAAAAAATCAACAGGTATCATCATCCTGTATGACAGTTTTGTGCTCCTCAATAAGAGGATTATACTCTCCAGTTATAAACACAGAAAAGAAAAATCAAAAACTATTGGTAATAAGGTATAATAATATCATTCAAGTAAATATAATATTCATTGGAATTGAAAAACAGATTTATGTTTGTCTTTCTAAATGGGAATCTTCAACTTTCAGATATTAATACTGTGCATATTTAGTAACTTGATGTTTCTAACATTTTTTTCCAGTGGGTGACATCATTTTATAGTCATAGAAGGAAATTCAGGAGTGAACTTAAACATCTAACAAGAGAACAGGAGGTTTATTGAGATTTCTGGGGAAGATGGTGGATTAGAAACTGCATCCATGTAATAAAATGCAAAGGAAAAGGTTAAGATAACAACACACTGGATCCTATTCAAATAAGAGAAAGACCTAAATAAAACAAATATTCTGAGATGGGAATTTCTCTGTAAAGAATCCAAGCTGCCTGTGTCCTGCTGCAATTCCTGGTTCTTGTTAGCCAGAAACAGCCTTAGTTCCAGACAAATGAATGATGGATATTGTAAGAGTCAGATAGAGATCTCAGCTCTAGAAATGCAACCAGGAGCTGGACAAGACTTGCACAGAGATAGGACCACATGGTTCAGGTACCTGATGTCCTATTTGCCAGAAAAGATGATACTCCTCCTCCATCACGGCTTGGTAGAGTTACAGAGGATAGCAGGAAGTGTGCTATGGAACCCTTGCTTATATTTCCATGGTGTACAGAGACAACTTCTGGTGGGTGGGGAGTTCCTTACCCTCTCAGAGCCTCAGTCATAGTGTGTGTAGAGGTCCCTAAATTACCCCAGTGTTGTCACTTGCAGATTGGAGAAGGGAGAGTCAAGATAAGAGAATTCTGGCAGAAAGTATGCTTTGGTCACAGAAATTCTTTTCATCCAGAGACATGCTGAATTCATTTGTTGGAATTACTGAGAATGGCAGCCCTTCCCCTAAACTGAATAGGAGTTATAAGAGCCTCTGAGCCTGAGAACCCAGGGGAAGGACAAACCATATCATACCAATGAGGAATGAATACTGACTGAGGACATAATATCATCTATTTCATGTTACTGCTAATTTTTATTTTCTTTTATGCTATACAATTATTTTTGTTAATTTAATTGTTCGGTTGTTGTGTTTGAACCTTCATCTTGTTAGAAGAACTTTAGGTCTGGCTTTTCTACAGCTAATATATTTTCTGTACACCTACAATAGTTTCTCTCTATTACTTCTCATTCCTCTAACCAGAAGCTCTTGTTCTACCACTTCATTCCCACTTCCTCACTTTTCCCGTTCCTTCCTCATTTCACTACTTAAGCATTTTTACCCTTAGCTTTAAGATAATCTATAAGCTATATTTCCCCCACCCAGTATTCTAGTGCCACTAGTTGTGAACTTTGTCAGGTAAACAAGTGACGTGCTCAGGTGGCTTCTACTGCTAGTCAGCCCTCATTCAGCTGTTAAATCATTATATCTGCTACTTCAGTCACCTTCCCCGAAACAGCAGTGAGGAGCATAAGTCCATGTGAGGACATCCAACAAGGAGGACTCACATAAAATGAAACAAGCATGTATAGTGGGATGGGGTAGATATATAAAAACCAGAGGACACATCCATCTGAAGAGATGTGCATAACACAATAAAGTAACTAGGAGGGAACAGTCCACTGTGACACCCGCACAAGCTCACAGCTCTTCAATACTGTAATTCAAAGATACTGAGTAGCTGAAGTGCCAGAGAAAGACTGGAGTCTGACTTTCCAAAAGGGTCCAGTGGCCAGATAGATGACTCGAATATGAAACTGAGCAAAGTAAAGATATCAGTTCAGGATCTAGACAAGAAAGTTACCAAAGTGGACAACAAGGTCTGGATGATGGTTAATCTCTGGTTTTCAACTTGATAGGATTTGGAATTATCATGGAAACAAATGTCTTGGCATGTCTGTTAGGGATTTCTTAGATTAGCTGAGATGGGAAGACACCCTAACTGTGTGCAGTGCCAATCTGTGGGCTAGGTTCCTGGATTATGTAAAATGAGAAAGCTGGTTGAGCATCAGCATTCATTGCTTTGCTCATCTTCCTCCTTGTGCTGGATGGGACCAGCTCCTTCAAGATCCTGCTACTGTGCCTTCCCCACCATGATTGACTGTAACTCGGGACTGTAAGCTGAAATAGACTCCCCTCCTCTTCTGCTGATTTGTTTGCATTTAAAATGTGAGCTTATGTAACATTAACTGTATAATTAAAATGGTCAGTGATAAATTTTCTCCATTGTGAAATCTCTGATTTTATTGAAGTGGGAATTATAAACCAAGAATTCTTTGTGGAACACATAGCTTCTCTTCACTGTGAATTTTCTGGTGATGAACCAGATGGGACTTTCTAATGGTGGCCTTCTCTGACATTCACTGCACTCATTAGGCCCTTCTCCAGTGTGGATTTTCTGGTGCTCAACAAGTATATGTCTGTGGCTAAAAGTTTTCCAACATTCACTGCATTCATAAAGCCTTTCTCCAGTATGATTTTGCCAATGTTTAATGAGGTTGGAGTTGTACCTAAAGAACTTTTCACAATGACTGCATTCATAAGGCCCTTCTCTAGTATGAATTTACCGGTGTCTAATGAGATTGCAGTGGTATTTAAAGGATTTTCCACATTCACTGCATTTGTAGGGCCTTTATCCAGTGTGACCTCTGCAAAGTTTAATGAGATTGGAATTGTACCTAAAGAATTCCACATAAAGGCTGCACTCATAAGGCACTTCGCCTGTTTGAAGTCTTTTTGATGTCTAATGAGTGTGGAATTATACCTAAAGAATGTCCCACATTAGGTGCACTAATAAGGCCTTTCTCCTGTGTGAGTTCTGATGTCTAAAGAACGTGGTGCTGCACCTAAAGAATTTCCGATGCTCAATAAATATTTTCCACATTTACGGCATGTGCAATCACTGTGTGCACTTGGAAGGGATTCCCTGCTCTTGGTTTATCTGGCTTCTGTTCAGTGAGCAACCTGGTGCTGGAGAAGATCTGAAGTGGCTGGTAATTCTTAACAAAAATCCTTACCTGTGAGGAAGCGCTGTAACACATGAACTCTGTGGTACTTCTAACGCAAGTCTCCAATTGTCCCTTCTGGAAAGATTTTCTTTAGCCTGCTTTGGGACCCGTAAAACTCAGCCTCACAAATATATATCTCTTTTTCGTTTTGTGTTATGTTGTGCTCACCCAATGGCAGAATGTCTTTCCACAGAGGGTCGTTCACAAGCTGCCCTAGGCTGGGCTTTCTGGGTAGAATCTGGCTTTGAAGTCCTGCACTGTGGCAGTCTATAGAAACACATTGCTCAGAAGGTGTCTCCTCATTCTCAGCTCCATGCCAACAACTTAGGACAAAAGTGCCAAGTTCTCCAGCATCACATCACAATACAGGACTCTCTGAGCATCTTCAAGGTGTTGCCACTCCTGGGAGAATATATCACCACATCCTTAAAGATCCCATGGTCCTGCCAGAATCCATTGCCACTCTTGTAGGGTGCCCTCCTCAGATCTCAGTGGTTAGAGCTTCTTAGCAGATCTGTAGCCCAGGAACAGAACTGAGCCTCCCTAATCCTCATCTTCCATGGGCTTCCAGATGTTTAGGTGGCCATTTAAAAGGAGACCCCAATCAAGCCCTCTCTTCTCCTGCACCAAATGCAGACATCCTGTGTTCTCTCAGTACTGCAAACTTAGTAGCAAAGATGGTCTTCACATATGCTGGTCTTCGGCAGAAACTTCCACTCCTCATTGCAATGGCTGAAGCAAGGACCCTCCCCAAGCACCAGAACAGCTCAGAGATGTGGGCATGGGACTCAGCACCCACCTGAGTTGTCAGCAAGGGACCGACAAAGGTACAACTGATGTGAACCAACTGGGCTCCGTGATGCTTCATCCCCGGCTCTGGCTAGTTCTGCTGATTTTTGTTGGGTATTTTGTCTTATGACAGAAAGTGACTACTACAGTTCATAACATAGAGGAGAAATAAAACTAACACAAAAACTCCTCAAACAGTTCCACAACCTTGAAAAAGAAGGAACACTACCAAACTCATTCTACAAAGCTAGTACTATCCTGCTACTGAAATCAGATTACAACACAACAAAAGAAAACAATAATAACCTAATAACCCAAGAGATGCAGAAACTCAATAGAATACTTGCAAACCAACTTCAACTTGGTTTCATCCCTGGGATGCAGGATTAGTTCAGTATATGCAAATCCACAAGTGTAACAGGCTCAAGAAATCACATGATAATCTCAAAAGACACAGAAAAGGCATTTGGCAAAGTTCTACATCGTTTTACAATAAACACATCTCAACATAATAAAGGCTATATATGACAAACGTATATTCACCTTATACTAAATGGAGAAAAACTGATAGCATTGCTTCTACAGCCATACCACCCTGAACATGCCCAATCTCGTCTAAAATGTGGACTGAGACAAGTGGGCCCAATCTCTACTCTTGCTAATATAGTGCATGAAGTCTTAGAACAATGAGACAAGAGAAGAAATAAAAAGGATGCAAATAGAACTAGAAGTCCTTATTATCCTTATTTGTAGATGACATCATTCTATGCTTAAAAGACTACCAAATCTAGTAGAAAACTTTTATATTTTATAAATACTTTTAACAGGTTTATAGAATATAAAATCAACATGCAAAAATCAGAAACATTTCAATATAACAGTATAGCCTTGCTAAGAAACAAATTAGGAAAAAAAAATCCCATTCATAATTGCTTCACAAAAATACCAAGGAACCAGCCTAAGGAGGCAAAAGACTTATACAATGAAAATTTACAAGAGCAAAAATAATAAATAAATAAATAGATAAAGACATTTGGCAGTGGAAAGACCTTTCTAGCTCATGAATTGGCAGAATTAATATTGTGAAAATAGGGCTGGAGAGATGGCTTTGGGGTTAAGGTGCTTGCCTGCAAAGCCTAACAACCTGGGCTACCCAGGTTTGATTTCCCAGTACCCACATAAGGCCAGTTATGCACAGAGTGATGGCATGTATCTGGAATGCATCTATTTTCTTTCTCCCTCTCTCTGTCTCTCTCTCCTTGCAAATAAATTTTAAAAAATTGTGAGAATGACTACGTAAC
The DNA here is from genome assembly GCA_004024765.1 of Zapus hudsonius. Classification (NCBI taxonomy): domain Eukaryota; kingdom Metazoa; phylum Chordata; class Mammalia; order Rodentia; family Dipodidae; genus Zapus; species Zapus hudsonius. The sequence continues at coordinate 115,040 of PVHP010000235.1, forward strand.
CAAAGTTGTCTACATACTTAACACAATCTCCATAAGAACTCAAATGACATTCTTCACATATCTAGAAAATTCATATGGAAACACAAAAGTCCCTCAGTAGTCAAAGCAAACCTAAGCAGAAAGGTACCAGAGGCATCACAGTACCTGATCACATACTGTGCCACAGAGCCATAGTGAGAAAGATGGCATGGTACAGACATGTGGACCCGTGAAGTAGAACAGAGGACCTAGGAATTTACTTACACAGCTTTAACCACCCTATTTTTGACAAAGGAATTGTGGTGGTTGAATTTATTGGCAACTTGACCAGATTAGGAAAGAAGAGACACACCTCCTTTGTGGGTCTAGGAAGCGGTTACCAGGCAAGTTTAACTGAACCTTCCTCCCAAATGGGCAAATCTTCTACTAGCTTCAGGAAAACAGCTTTTCTTCTTTTGTCTGCTGCCAACGCTACTCACGCTACTCACTGGTGCTTGATTTTGCCTGGCTTCCCTAGCTGCTTGCTTGTGTGTCTTTCTGCCATTTGCTTGGTCTTATGGACTGAGCGGCTACTGTGTACTATAACTCTTAAGCCTCCTGAGAAGAGCAATGAACTTAGTGACTCTATATACAACTTTTGAAGATCTGTGGTAAGAAATATAATGATGCTGGCTGGTTGCATCTCTGGATAAAGTAGCCAGGTTAGAGCATAAGCTCAGAGATGAAATTCCCCAGCTCAAGATGTACATTGTGTTGCTTGAGTTAGGTTGGTGTCCTGGTGTCCCACATAAACTTGTGATAAACTTATGTGTTTTCTTTTTTTTTTTTTTAATCAGAATACCTTTATTTTATCCTAACAAAGTTTCTAATTGGGCTAAATAGAAGACTCAAGGCTATTATATTCTTTTTCAAAAAATGTGTTAACATTGTTTCTCTGTGTTCCTACTATTGCTGGGGACCTCATTACACACACACACACACACACACACACACACACACACACACACACACACACATACACACAAATAAATAAGAATCTTTCCTAGAAGTAGATTATATCTTCTTTTTCAGAGCTCATATGAGCTTTCAGAGCACCGGGGGGGGGGGGATGAGATATAAAAGTTTTTGATGAGAAGGAAAACTCCATAAAAAGTAACTCATATGTTTTTGATGCTTGGTTTCCAGCTGATGGCAAGTTTGGTAGGTAGTGCCTTGCCTGGAGGAGGCGGGATATTGGTGGCAGATTAGGGAATTTATAGGTATTTCCCCTAACTTGGCTCATTCTTATGCTGCAGTACCACCTGCTGTGGCAGAGGTGATGTCCAGGCCCTGCTCCTGCCATCCTTTCCCTTGCCACCATGAAGCATCCCCTCCAGTTTGTAAGCAAAATAAATAAATAAATAAATAAATCTATTTCTCCCATCAGCTGCTTTTGGTTGGGTACTTTGGACCAGCAATAAGCAGGTAACTACAACATGCATAAATGATCTAAAAGTTTCTCAATGTACCCTGGAAGAGACTTTTCTCTCCATCAGCCACACGGTTCAAGTTGTAGAAAACCAAACTCAAGAATATCTTGCAATGTTTTGTTGAAACATAATCCCAAGAGGTGTTGGGCAGTTAACATGAATACACTGATTGAAAAGAATGGGATCCTGTAATGGGATGATGTGTGATAATGCTGAGGGCACTGAACTCTTGGATTCTGATGTATTCATTTTGCCTGAGAAAGTAGCTCCCTCCCCACCTTTGGTGGCAGATGTATCCCCACCCACAGCTCCTCTTCCACCCTTGCACAAGAGAACTAATCCTCTACTGTCTGAGGAACTGGTAATGACTTTCCCTGAAGGAGATGCTCAGCAAGAAAATGCTGATAGTCATCAATGTCCATCCACTTTTGCCTCTAGACCTATCACCAGACTTAAATCTAAGCAGGCCAATTGACTTGTGGTAGAAAGTTCGAGCAGGTGAAATACATCCATAAAAAAACTTCATGAGTTTTTTAACTCATTCAAGCATAGGGCTGAAGAATATGTGTGGGAGTGATTTTCAGGATGTGGGATGATGAAGAAAGGAATATAAAATTAGATCAGACTGAGTTTATCAATATGAGCCCACTGAGCCAAGATTCTAGGTTTAACAATGCAGCTTGCACAGTTTAAAAAGGTCGAGAGTTCATTTGGCTGGATGACTGAAGTGTGGGTCAAAAGATGGCCTCCTGTGAGTGAGCTGGAACTGCCTAGCCCTTGTCTTAATGCTTGTGAAGAGATTTAAGGCTCAGAGAAATTGGAATCCTGGAGCGGATTTGCTTATAAAACTGTATGTTTTGCAATGGAAGGGTCAAGAAGATAATCCCCTCACTAAGACTGTAAGAAACAGATTTGTAAGGGGAACACCAGTGTACTTGAAGAGCTCAATCATTTCTCCTCTTTGTAATGCAAACCTCACAGTGGGCTCCACAGCTGCTGAATTAGTTGATTTATATGCAGTGGGTGTAACTCAGTCACCAAGTAACAAGGACCAAGTGTCAGCACTGAATTACCAAAGGTGAGGTGGATGTGTTTGTTTACCATAATTAACAGCATAGGCAAAAAAAAAGTTCATAATGGTATGAGTCATGTACACCTTTGATACTGGCTGTTTCATCATGATATCCTCAGAAGTGAAATAGATGAGGAGCCTACTAAGTGCTTACTCAATCTGTATAGTCAGAAAAGTTCCAGAGCAAAGGGACAAAGGCTCCTTTGAACTACAGTAAGAAAGAATCATGTCCTCATAACCAATTTCCAGAAGTGAGCCAGTTTACAGACCCAGAACTCCTGAAGAGTTCCTTTGAGGAGGAAGGAACTTTCTTACAATTTAAAAAGCTTTAATATTAACTTTTTTCCAATCCTTCCCCAAAGGGACCTATGCCCTTTTGCTTAAGTACACTGGAAGAAAGGAGATATTCAGACCTTTTGAGACTTACTAGATCCTGGCTTAGAATTGACATTGATTCCAAGAGACCTCAAACAACATTGTGGCCCTCCAGTTAAAGTGGCTATTTATGAAAATCGGTGATTAATAGCCAAAGTCTGACTCACTATGGATCCAGTGAGTCCTCAAAACAATCCTGTGATTATTTCCCCAGTGCCTGAATGTATAATGGGGGTAGATGTTCTAAGAGGTTGGCAGAACCCCATATTTTTTCCCTGATCTATGTAGTGAGGGCTGTTATGGTAGGAAAGGCCAAATGGAAGCCAATTGAGCTCTCTCTGCCAGGGAAACTGTGGACCAAAAGCAATATTCATCACTGGAGGGATTGCAGAGATCAGTGCCACCATTAAGGACTCGGAAGATTAAGGGTGGTGGTTCTTACCACATAATCCTTTAAACTCTCCTAGTTGGCCTGGTCAGAAGACAGCTGGATCATGGGAAATGATAGTTGATTATCAGAAAATCAACCAAGTAGTGACTTCAAGTGCAGCTGCTGTAGCAGATGTAGCAGATGGATAGAACAAATTGTCCCATCTCTTTATGTCTGTTATTCAGCTATTAATCTTGCAAATTCCCTATTCACCCTACATGTCCATAATAACCACCAGAAGCAGTTTGCTATTAATGCCAGAAGTGTATCTTTAATGTTTTATTTCAAGGATACACTCATTCTTCAGGTCCGTGTATTAATTTAATTTGTAGGGATTTTGTTTGCCCCTTCCACAAGGTATCCCTTGGTCCATTATATTGATGAGACTTTGCTTATTGGACCAAGTGAGCAAGAGGGAGCAACTACTCTGGTGTTGTTGTTATAGCATATTCATATTAGAGGATGGGAAATAAATCCAACCAAAGTTTAAGGGACTTCTACCTCAGGAAAATTTCTAGGAGTTCATTGGTGTGGGACATGCAGAGACATTCCTTCTGAGGCAAATGATAAGTTGTTGCACCTGCCCCCTCCTACCACTGAGAAAGAAGCACAACTCCTAGTGGACCTATTTGTATTTTGGAAGCAGCACATTCCTCACTTGGGTGTGATACTCTGTCCCATGTACCAAGTGACTAGGAAAACAACTACTTTTTTTGTAGGGCCCAGAGCAAGAGAATGTTCCTCAACAGGCCAAAGCTCTTCAGAATGCAACTTGGTTCATAGGATCCAGCAGACTCAATGGTACTTCAGGTATCAGTGATAGACAGGGATGCTGTTTGTAGACTTTGGGAGGCTCCCATGGGTTATTCACAGCAGTTCTCAGGAGTTTGGAACAAGGACATCATCTGCAGACAACTCAGACACAACTCTTGATCTGCTGTTGAAACAGTGAATACTGATCTTACAATGTGTTGTAATTAATCTTTCATTGCTGCAACAAAACCTGAACAAACCTGTTTGTGGAGGAATGGGTTTATTAGGCTTACAGACTCAAGGGGAGACTCCATCCTGGCAGGGAAAATGATGGCATGAGCAGAGGGGTGGACATCACCTCTGCCACAGCACTGCAAACAGCAGCAGGAAGGTGTGCTAAACACTGGCAAAGGGAATCTGGCTCATAAGCTCGCCCCCAACAATGCAGCTCCAGCAAGATTCTAATACCAAAACTGCCATCAGCTGGGTGTTGATTACTCAGAACACATTTGTTTGTGGGGGACACCTGAATCAAACCATGACACAATGGGCCACCGAGTTTCCATTTGCCTTGAGCTGCCTGTCATGAGCTGGGTGTTATCTGAACAACAAAGGCATAAAATTTGGCATGCCCAGCAACAATCTTTTAACAAATGGAACTGGTATATAAGTACAACAATATGCTCAGTATCATAGGTTATTAGATAAAGCCATTGAATCCATGATGGCATTCCCTTTTATGCATTAGTTATTCTCCCCCCATAACTCTTAAATTAAAGATTTTAAATAGCAGAGGGATTTAGAAGCAGAGTAAGCAGACAACCTGCAAAATGGGGTAAAATCTTTATCAGTTTAGGGAGTGAAGGAGGAGAGTGTGGGCAGGATGATCAACCACCACAACTTAACTGGTCATGGATCTTTGAGAATCTTGCTTGGGAATATCAGTCACTGTTTTTTGTTTGTTTTGCTTTTTTAGTTTAAGTGTTCAACTGAGAGTATGATGCCCATTCTGGGTACTTTAAAAATGGTTTTATTTGAGAGAAAGACAGAGACCAAGAGAAACAGGCAGACAGAAAGAGTTTGAGTATGGGCACAACAGGGCCTCCAGCCAATGCAAATGAACTGTAGATGCAAGCTCTACTTTGGGCATTTGCCTTTAACCCCTGAGCCATCTCTCCAGCCCCCACCATAAGTACTTTATAAAAGGTAATTTGATTTTTTCAGCATGGACTGATTTAATTGTTGATCTCACCCCTGCTGTAGTTAGCTTTCTTGTTTCTGGGCAGAAAAGAACCAGACAAAAAGCAGCTTGTTGAAGGAAAGGGTTTATCTTGACTTACCAACTTGAGGGGAAGCTCCATCATGGAAAGGAAAACGATGGTATGACCAGAGGGTGGACATCACCTGGCCAATCTCAATGGTTGTAATCTCTCAAACAATTGCAGCTGAAAGGGCAGGAGCTTCAGCCAAGATATTTGATTTATTTCTGTGCCATCTCCATCTGCTCACACCAGTCCATTTCTATGCAGAGTGACTATGCACAAGTTCTTAGGACACATGCAGGCCAAATGCAGCAAACCTCTCACAAAAATTGCTTCTGGAGCAGTCATAATAAAGTTCTTTCTCACCCTCATAAACTTCACAGCCTAGTTCTTACTGCATTCAGGTCTTTCAACTCTGACCAGAATAGTCCATCAAGCTGTATTTGCAGCACTGCAAGGCATCTCTTAGACTGAGGTTTCAAATCCTTCCACCTTCCTCCTACAAATCAGTTCCAAAAGGCCAAAGACACAGAATGAGGACTTTTGTAGTTAGACTCCTTGATGTTGTTAGATTTTCTTGTACAGAAAAGAACCCGACCAAAAGCAGCATAAGCAGGAAAGGGTTTATTTTGGCTTACAGACTTGAGGGCAAATTTCATGATGGCAGGGAAAACAATGGTATGACCAGAGTGTGGACAACACCTCCACCATAGCACTGCAAACAGAGGCAGGAAGGTGTGCCAAAAACTGGTAAGAGGAAGCAGGATATAACCCCCATATAGCCTGTCCCCAACAACACACCTCCAACAAGGCTCCAATACCAAAACTGCCATCCACTGGGAATCAAACATTCAGAACACAGTAAGTTTATGGGGGAACATCTGAATCAAACCACCACAGCCCCCAAAATACCCTCACAGAAATATTATAGAATGCTGAGCACAGGTATGGGCTTCATATACTTGCTAATTAACTTTCATACTTAACTGATGTTGTCCCACATTTCTAGGATGTATATCCATCCAGACTCAGTTTATGGGAAGAAGGGGTTTAGTTCAGGCTTACAAAGACAAGAGAAGTTTCATCAATGGCAGAAAAAGCTGAATCTCTTTCATAGATCCAAGCACAGAGAAACCACCAAACAACCAGCAAACACCAAAAGCAACAAGCACTGACTGCCAGAACTCAAACTGCTCTGAATACACCTTCTAGGGCTGAACTTTAGATCTGACTTAATCAAGTAACATTTGACTCAGTGCACTTCATAATACAGGATGCTGCTTAACTCCAAACTTTCAATAAATTATATGCCTTTATTGCTTCCCTATGAAGCTGCTGCTACTATAGGACTTAACCATAGACAAAGGGCTTTTTTCAGTTGCCCAGATACCCAGAGATTATCAGGGAAGAAAACAATTGTACACAAGAGTGGTGACTGACCTGAAGACAAGTATGGAGAACAGACTGTGTGGACTTGGTGTAAAGCAAGTGGACCCAATTGAAAGTACTAAACAACTCAAATAGCTCCACTTTTCCTGTCTTAGCTTCATGTGTAAGACAGCTGTGACATAATTTTCCTCTACGTTCAATGCCTTCATTTTATTACCATATTCTAAATCTTCACTCTGTTTAACATGTCTTTAATAGAGGCATAGACAGTTTATCTCTCTGAGTGAAAGAAATGATACTTCACTAATACTAAAAGACATTTTTAAAAACAGAACTTTTTATATAGACTTTAATACTGGTAGTTTAATAAAAGTAATGTGGTTTAATCCTTGCCAAGAGACAGAACTTTTTATATAGACTTTAACACAGGTAGTTTAATAAAAGTAATGTGGTTTAACCATAGCCAAGAGACAGAAGACATTGACCACTGCGACCTTCTTATTAAAGAGAATTTGGCCATGTCTAAGGACAACATCTTATATTAAAAATCTTTGTGTATATGGTGTGTGTGTGTGTGTGTGTGTGTGTGTGTGTGTGTGTGTGTGTGCATATTTCTTTGTTCATATGTGTCAGTTTGGACATGCATGTGCCGAAAACACACAAGGTCAGAGGACAACATGAGGCATAAGTACTCACTTTCCTTCTGTTTGAAAATGTGATATTTGTTTTTCAAAGTCTGGCTTATTTCATTTAACATAATGTTAACTGAGATCCTTCGAGTATTATAGCCATATATAAAAGCATAAACCCATGGGTGCATATTTTAAATTCTATGTTGCCAAGTAACTTTGAACAACTGTTTTCTTCTCTATCCTGGAAATATGCAAGCTTAGACTTTATTATTTTTTTAAATTTTTGATGTGTATGCATATCTATATATTTTTTATTTTTTAGTGTGTGTAAGGTATGTGCATGTGATATGTGTGTGTTCATGTGGGGGGTGCATGTGTGCCAATGCATGCCTGTGGAGGTCACAGGACAACTATTGAGGACTGATCCTTACCCTTCCACCCTTCTTGAGACAAGATTTCTTGTCATTATTCATATACTATACTAGCTGCAAGCTTCTGGGAAATTCTGCTGTCACTGCCTCTCACCTCACCATCAGTGTGCTAGAATTATAGACGCACACCTTCAGGCTTTGTTACATAAAGCCTGGGGCTCTAAACTCAGGCACTGAGGCTTGAATGGTAAACACTTTATCCACTGGGTTGATGGAAAAGAGTTAGAGGTACTTAAGAAAGGCGGATGTGATAATTTTCATTCACTAGTTATGAAATACCATAAATAAGATACATTAGCTTCAAAGATCATAGAATAAATTAATAGCCAAGATGGCACTCTAACCTAGACTATGATTCCAAGTCCTTTGCTTTACTATAATGCATCTAAGCCAATATTTAGAACCGCATTAATAGGCTGGAGTGATGGCTCAGAGATTTAGGTGTTTACCTGCAAAGTCTAAGGCCCCAGGTTCAATTCCTCAGTGCCCATGAAAAGCCAGATGCAAAAAGTGGTGCATGCACCACATTAATATTGTTGATTTTGAGAAGAATGAATTTTCTTCAATCTACTTCTGAGGTTATATTTTGCCAAGACTTGCCAACGTTCTCCTTGCTATGCCATGTCTTGCTTTGCATGATTATAAATTTTAAATTTCCAACTTCAGTTTTTATTTTATCTGCAAAGAGGCATATGACTCACAAAACAAGTAAGCTATCTGAAGTAGCAGAAAAGTACAAATCACTGGTGCCAGACATTCTTGAATCACTGAATTATATTTAGGCCAGAAGATGGCATTAGAGGTATAGCAATGGAAAATTAACACAATGGAATGTGGACGTCTTTACAGGGTTGCATTGTAAGCCAGTGCTGGCATTATGTAATTCTCTTTTATTCTGATAAAATAAGCATCCATTTCCCTGCAGGAATTTCTTTTTCCTTTAAACTTACATAATAACTGCAAAAATATGACACATGCACAACACGAAATTTTATCTAGATGCTATGCATCTAGATATATATGCTTCATATAATAAAATCAATTATATAAACTGTTTTGCAAATGACCACTTCGCTTAGAACATAAAGGGGATTTTGAGTTACTGTTGTTTAAATAACCATTAAATGGCAACAGTGCTCCTGTGCACTCTGAGCCATAGTTCATTACTCCTTTATGATTAGGTCAATAAACTCTCCAGAAGCTTAGTTATTTATATTTATTTATTTATTTGTGCAACAGTGAGAGAGAGAGAGGCAGACCCAGAGAGAGAATGGGTGTTTCATGCATCTGGCTTTACATGGGCTCTGGGAAATTGAACTCAGGTCCTTCTGCTTTGCATGCAAACACCTTAACTGCTGAGCCATCTCTCCAGCCCCTCCAGAAGGTTATTTACTGAATTTTTTAGAAATATTTTATTTATTTATTTTCAAGCAGAGATACACACAAAGAGAGAGAGTGAGAGAGAAAGAGATAGAGAGAGAGAAAGAGAGAGAGAGAGAGCACACCAGGACCACCACCTTGTGAGTCTGGCTTATGTGGGTCCTGGGGAAATTGAACCTGGGGCCTTAGGCACTGGAGGCAAGTGCCTTAACCTCTGAGGCATCTCTGTAGCCCCAGAAGGTTATTTAATATGGATGTTGTTAAAAAAAAAAAAGATTCCTGTATGCGTATCATTGCTCACCTGTCATTTACTTACCTTCCTAAATAAATATCCTTTAATATAGTCTAGAAGCAGAATGGTCAGAAAAATATGAGTTTTAATGCCTTTTTCATGTATCTTTAGATGTTTCTCTACAAGAGCTTCAGTTTCTTTAATTAGCATATGAACCTCCACTTTTCTCACCCCTACATGATCCTTGAATAATACCTTAGGTATTAGTACATTTTTTATTGTTGTAAAATACTTGAGGTATGCTTACTATATATGAAAGACATTTCATAAGCCCATGATTATCATCTTGGCTTTGATGAGGACTTCATGGTTGGTGGGAAGAATACATGGACCAAGTGAGGAAGAGAGATCATACCAGATAAGAAACAAGGGAGAGATTCTGGAGTTGGGCTTCCTTATATAAGAAGCTATTTTTAAAACTTTTTTTTTAAATTTATTTGCACATCTGTGTGCACATGCACCCATGCCTAATTCTCTTATTGCTGCAAATGAGTACATGCCCAGATTTACATAGGTGGGTAAGGAATTGAACCCCGACCAGTAGGCGTTACAAACATGCATCTTTAACCACAGAGCAATCTACCCAGCTCCAACAACAACTTGATTTTGACAGATTTACTTAGTTAGCTCTGATGCTAAGGGGAGCTCTCTTAGTGAGCTAAGGACCTTCCAGCAGACAGCATGTCTTTAAGGGACACACTACATCCTACAATGGCACTTTCACAACTAAGCCTCCAACATATGAATCCTTGGTGGACACATTAAACCATTTCCAAACATCACTTGAATAAAAATTTCTTTAAAAGACTAATTTTTAAAGAGTGTCTTATATAATTCACTTCTCTATACACAAAAATGGAGAATAATATATTCTTACTATGTCGGAGACTGTCCAGAGGCATGGCACCCATCAGTAACAACACACTTGGGGCAGGAAGACCGGGCTGAGTACTAGGATATACAGGATCCCTTGCCACAAGGACTAATACAGAGAGCCCACGGAGGAGGATATCCAACTGATCAGGGATGGGGAGGGGGGGAATTGGGGAATTCGGGATAACAATGCATTGTTTGCCCACTAAATAATGTAACTCATTATGGACAATAAATATATATTTAAATTTTTTTTCTTATACTAATGGTTGAGGATTTTTTTTGCTTAATACCTGGAACTCTCATGTGTGCTAATTTAATCATTTTTGAATGAAAGATTAGCTGCATAAGTGAGATAGTAGATAGCACTAGTATTATCAAAAAAAACCACCACAGTACTTTCCAAGTGCTCACCTTGAACCAGGCATTGCTGTAAAAGAATTACAAAAATTAGCTTATCCAATTCAATTTTCCTCTTAAAGTTTCAAATTAATTTTTAAGCCATAATACAAAGTGACAGATCTCAATATGGCATTTCACATATACCTCATTACAATTTTAATTATATTTATTAGAGGGAGCAAGTGAGTGAGAGAGTATGGGTACACCAGCGCCTCTTGCTTCTACCAACAAACTGCAGATACATGTGCCACTCTTTGTGTCTGACTTTACATGCATGCTGGGGAACTGAAACCAGACCATGGTATCTCCATGCAAGTGCCTTTAACCACTGAACCATCTCCCCAGCAGGTATACTTTGTTTTTAAAAAGATACAATATCAGAAAGATATTTCTTTAAATCCACAAAATTTGGCCTACTTGTCTATATTTATCTCTCTCCTCTCTCTCTCTTACACACACACACACACACACACACACACACACACACACACACACACACACACAATTTCCATATGTTGTGAGCAAGCCATTCATGTTCCTGCTACCATGGATCTATCTGATGACCTGTTTTCCCTACCAAGATGGACTTACTCTGTCCAAACCATTATATTATATATAATAAAATAGGAAATAATATAGAAATATGAAGGAAATCATCCTTCATGTAAATCAATTTGTATGCTTTCTTCTAGTTTTTCTGTGCCTATAAATGTGTTAAGCATACAATATTTTTCAAAATATTGCCTGTAATTTTAAATCTTTTTTTGCTCTAGTTTTTCTTTATTCATTTATTTTATTATTTTATTGTCCATAATAAGTTACAATATTTAGTGGGCAAACAATGAGTTGTTATCCCCAATTCCCCGCTGCCCTCCCCTCCCCACTCCGCTGGATAACCTCCTCCATGGGTCGTCTGGATCAGTCCTTGTGACAGGGGACCATGGATAGCCTAGTATTCAGCCAGGTTCTCCTGGCCATGCCTCTGGAGAATCTCCCCCACCACGGCTCTCACAGTCTTTCTGCCCCGTCTTCCACATAGTTCCACATAGTTTCTGTCTCACTGGCTTATCCTGTGTTGATTTAATGACTGTGGCTGTGGGTCCCTTGTTCATCCCGACATTCTCTGTGGGGTTCCGTATGGATCCTCCACGGTATGACTATGCTGGCTCCTCTCTTGCCAGAATTTCAGCTATCAGCCTACAGTCAGTTGGTAGGGTTAGATGGGCCCCAGCTCTCTTGCTGCATCCTGAAAAATACAAACACAGTCTCCATCAGAGAGTGAGATCAGTGTAGGTTAACAAATATACACAATTCTGGATTACCTAGATTCTATTTTTAGTAGCCTCCCGTAAATCGCTCCCATGGTGCAACTTGTTTTGGGAGCCCAAGAGTACAGGATCCGGTGCCTATTGCCCTTAATCCCAAGTTCTAGACAAGGGGTCTCCCTCACTAAGTGGAAAATTGGCCGGATTTGAAAGTTCTTGATTGTCTCCCCCAGGCCCAGGCTCCTCTGTTGCACCAGTGCTCCTTTCTTGGTTTGTTATTCTCTCCCAGTAGGGGGTGTGGTCAGCCTACCCATGACCGCAGATTGTGTTTCGTGTCAGTGGCCTCTGTTTATTCCAGCTGTCGTTGATCAGTTTCCCCTGGTAGCCTGTGCAGTGCCTTCCAGCACTACACTAACTGCCTTCTGGGGACTGGATACGGTTCTGGACGTTGAAGTGTCTCTTGATGCTGATCAAGGGCATTCTGTGATTTCTTCAGCAACAGGGTTTTGCCTCAGGCCTGGGGAGGGCACTCAAGAGCTTTGACAGAATTCTGTCTTGTTGTTGGAACCTCATGGGTCGCTTTGGTCAACATCTCAGTGAGGGAAGGAACTAGTGGTTGAAACCAGGGGTTGTCAGGCTGATCTAATTATTCACAGGCTTAGACTTTCTCCCCTACTACTACATGGTCCCTCTTGCCAGGCGACGCTCACTACTTTCTTAATAGGTTACAGTATGCTCGTAAGGATTTTATAGTTTTGAAACTAATATGGTTTATCCTCATGCTTAAGCCATTCCCCTCCCCCTATCCCTTACCCCTCATTCATAACGTCTCACTTCTTTCTACTAGTCTGTATAAAGAAAACAGTTATCCTGGTTAAGGACCACATATGAGGGAAAATTCATTTTATTTTCTTAATACCTTACATAGTTTGCTGTCATTAAATTTTTTAAAATGTCAATTTTTCTGGGTGTGGCAGCACACACAATTAATCCCAGCAGTTGGCAGGCAGAGCTAAAAGGATAAGTTTGAGGATAGCCTGAGAGTGCATAGTGAATTCCAGGTCAGCTAGGAATAGAGAGAGACCCTACTTGGAAGAAAAAACAAAGTGTCAATTTTAATAGTTACATGATTCCCTATTGTGTGAGTACACCTTAGTTAAACTGTCCCCATATTATTCAAACAAAAATGGATTCATGACTAGAACAGCAATTGTTAGGTTTTTGAGAGCCCATATGTATGTGGTATGTGTATGTGTATATGGTATATAGCTTAACCACAGTTATATACATGAAGCATCATGTGTCATACTTTTGGAGCCAAGTTCCATGATCAATTTCAATTTCCATATAGGAAATGCCAAGTCACAAGCTTAAAAACCCACCTTGTTGCAAAGGTTTGACAATGTACTTAAAGAAACTAGATGCTATGCTCATTTGGTCAGTTCCCATGATTGTATCTCGGTCACATGTAAGCCTACTGTGAAGTTCTGTGCCTCCGAGTCGTGCTTCCCACATCTGAGAGATACCACTTCTCTTAATCATATTCTAAGCCTGAGAAACTTTATTTTCCTCAGATAAAGCCATACCCTACACATGGGGATTCAGATACCATACAATGAATGCCAAATCACACATTGGCAAGGCCAAGTTTCATGATTAGAAAGTGTGTTTCCACATATGGAGGGAGATGTCAGATGACAGACTCTGAAATTGAGATGCCACACTTTATAGTTTTCATGATTATAGTGCCATGCTCCCTGGTGGATATTGAAATTGCATATGTGTAGTGCAAAGTATAAAAAGCTTCTTGAGTCTGATTGTCAACATCTGTCCACACCCACACCACCCAATGAATGCACCCAATGTCATCTGATAGTCAACATCTATTCCACATCTATGTCTCAGAGTCACATAATCCCCAGTTCCTCACGTACAGGGCCAACTTCTAGGTTTAGAGGATGAGGATTTGCATTTAAAGTCATTTTCTATATCTGGAAAGTTTCATTCCATACTTAAATGACTCTATAGTTAAAGAGGAACATTCCATACACATAGATCCAGATTTCATGGCTACTTGGTACACCAGGAGGTCCAGATCCATGTCCTAGGCCTTAAGTGTAAAACCAGATTTTTGTACTTGACCAGATTCATATATAAAGTACTTAAGTCAACATCTGAAGGACTAGATTCCACAATTGGTGGGTCAAATTAATTTTCTTTCAGCTCAAATTTCATACTGGAGTTAAAGTTCCTTATTCAAAGGCTTATGATAGGGCCATGCCTGACAGCCAAGTTTCATATATGGATGATCATCCTCCATTCCATGGAGGCTAGACTAATGTATTGGTCCATTTTTCATCACTATAATGTAATGCCAAAAACTAGATTCTTATAAATTGGTTCAATTAGTTCAAAACTTTAGAGAATGAAAGCCAAAGCAGAATGCTTTCAGCTCTGGAGAGGATCTTTTAACTTTTTATTGATAGCTTCCATAATTGTAGACAATAAACTATTATAATTCCCTCCCCACCTACCCTTATATCTCTTCCCCCTCTCATTAGTCTCTATTTTGTTTCAGTGTCATCATTTTTTCCTCCGATTATGTGTCTGTATTTTCAGGCACTGGGAAGTCATAAATATCAAGGCCAATTTATATCTGGAAATTTGCATTGTAAGCAGTCCTACCTCTGGCTCTTACAATCTTTCTGCCACCTCTTGCACAATAGACCCTGAGCCTCAGAAGTGTCATAGAGATGTTCCAGTGCTGAACACTCAAATGTCATTTCTTCTCAGCACTGTGGTGTCTTTTGAGTTATCCAAATGATTACTATGCGTCTTAGTGGAAGATCACACCATGCTGGGAGTGTGTGAGAGGGAGAAATCATGTGGCCAGACAGGAAGTTAAGGAGCCAGAGGGGAGCTCTTTTACAACTACCTCCGGCTTTGAGTCCTATGAGAACTACCTTAATTTTATTTTGAGGACAGCACCCCTAATTACTTCCCACAAACCCCTCCTTCTAAAAAGCATTACACAGGAATAGACTTCCAAAATATGAACTTTTGGGTGCTAAGACACATCCATTCTCTGTTTCTGGGTTATGTGTCCTGTGTTCCAAGTTGCCATAAAGCACCATTGTTGCATAGAACAAAGATAGTTACACGACATCAGTAACTTGAAGGACTCTTTTCATGTCTGGAATATGAGATTTCATACTTGGAAGAACAGGATTCATTTCTGAGGGGCAGGGCAGAGTGCATGTGTGCAGGGTGTGTTTCTATGTCTAGAAGGTCCATTTCCAATCTTGAGGGTTACATTAAATCCATGTTGCCAGGTATCTAACCTTGGTGGGTGGGGTGTTCATTCCATGCTTGTGGAGCTAGATTCCATGCCTCAAGAACCAGGTTCCTGTTCATGGAAATCTAGTTTTAGGCCTGAAGAAAGCTGGAATCTAGAATTGCCTAGTCTCTTGACTATAAGGCCAAAGTCCATTCTCCAAAAGGAGATAGTCTAATTATATTTTTGCTCTAGACATAACCATTCTAATTGCCATATTGAAACTACATTGTGACATAAGTGACTTGAGTAGCTGAACAATTATGAGTTCTGTCAAAAAGTATCCTTGATGGATAAAATTGAGGTGAATAGTTGGAGACAAAATAAAATATTTGGGATACATACTGGCAATAACTGAGTGCCAATAAAAAAGCAGGTACTTTGCTAACTTTTCATCTGCACTGTGTTTCATCCAGGGGCTATGTATTATTTGACAAATGAGAGTTTTACTGATTTCTCAAAGACTCCTTCTATAGTTCATGCATTTTAAACAGTGATTGCTATGTCTACACTATTGAGTGAGCCCCAAATGAGAAGTAATGCAAATTACTTGATTGTATATCCAGATTCAGTTCCTCTCTGACCTGGAACTCACAAACATAGATTTTGGACTTCAAAGTAATCTGAATGGTATAAGAAAGCAATGGTTTATCAACTCCAGTAAATATTCCTTATGTAAATTACAAACAAATTACACTCAACTTCAGAGGTATGGATTTATAATATGAACACATTGTAATATTCATAATTAGTTTGTGTAAAGAAATTTCATCCTTGAAGCATTTTATGAAATTAACTAATTAATCTTCACCACATCCCTTAGCGAGAGATAACTGTATCCTGTCTACAAAGAGCCTCTGTCATGGGACTCTAAATGCTTTATGAATATTATATGTGGTGATAAGCAGGCTCCAGGCACTTTGGGATACACACAAACTGACACTGAGGATATTAGGATTCATTCCTGCACTGTGCAAATGTTTATTTAGTGCTATTACTTTTAATCTATAAGCACGGTGCTGATGTCCTTAGGAGGAGAGCTTTTATCTGCCTGACTAAATGCAGTGGAGTGTATAAGGGTGGGATATCTTTAGAAAAGACGGCAAATCCCCCTTGACTTCCTTAACCCAAGAATAAAATTTATCTCATGAAGGCAGTTCACCCAAATTCAGAGGCTTTTCCTTCCTCATGCTCATATTTTCTAGTCCAAAGGGTTTATTTCTGGCTTGGCTGGAGAATACTGATTGCTTTGAAATTGTAGTGCAATGCCCCAGTCTTTGCATTCTATACACCTTATAGTTAGTGACACTTCATGTTGACCCACCTTCCCATTGTTTTTAGTCCTGTTCTTATACTCAGAATCACCCCAACATTAGTCTGGAGCAGTGAAGAATGACCAGCTCAGATTCTGATTTCAGTATTCAATCATCTGAAAGGTTACCTAGCACCAAATTACTAAGGCTTTGAAGAAAAGCCGACTTGTTCTTGCTTTAGTTTCCACAGAGTCTGCAAGGAGGCATTTGTGCAAATGACTTATAAGGGGAATGCTTTTTGGAGAAAACAGTCAGGGGTTGAAAAATTCAGCATATTATGCAGGATGGGGCTAAATATTTAAAGAAAAGTTTGAATCTCATCCTGATCTACAGACCTCATTCCAGAGGTAAGGGATATGTTAGTCAGTTTTTAATGTGATAAACTACCAGAAAAGATTGAAAGATATTGTGTCACGGTTTCAAGTCCATGGTCATCTGGTTCCATTGTGTGTGGGTCTCTGTGGCAGAAGGTTGTGGCAGAGCGAAGTTGCTCACTGAATGATTAGGAAGCAGAAAAGAAACAGAAGAAAGGGTTGGGAACCAAATATGACACTCATGGATATCAACATGTCTTAGTGACACACTTCTTTCAATTAGGCTGTATCACTGAAATTTTCTACCACCTTGCAATAAACCATCAAATTATTAATCCATTTATGGGTTAATCTATTTGTAAGCTAGAGCCATCATGAGTTAGTCACTTCTCAGTGATTGAAACCACCAACTAGGGATTAAAACTACTACATGTGTACCTTGGCATGTATTGGGAAGGGCATTTTTTACATACAAACTATACGGTAACAGGGAGGCTGTCAATTACAACCCACAGATGTCAGTTATTGGGTATGAGTTACTTTTGATGAGAGAATAGGTTTGCAACAGAGGCATCTCTAGGTGGGGAGTTTTCATTAATGGAGCTTGTCAACAGTAACACAGATGGTACTTGGGCCACAGGTGCACTCGTATGATAAGGGGAATCTGTGAAAGACACAACCATTGCTGCATCCCACCTTGTACCACTCAGCTCAACCTGCTCCTGGCATGGCTTGCTGGGTACCCTCAAAGTTTCTTCTGGTCTTTATTTAGTCACAATTTTTTGATAAATGTGCAAGCAGAAGATACTCGAGTGAGACGAACTACACAGTCTTGTTGTTGCTGTTGGTCCCAGAGAATCAGTTGGAACTCACTGCCACCCTCTTCTACCACTATCGCTCCACCCTCATCTCATATTTCTAATGGTCTAGGTGGCTTACCAGCTCTCTGATGTAGTTTCACATTCCCAGAGGTTCTGACTGCTTGGTTACCATGCCTGTGCCAGGTTGCATTTACACGTTTTAATTAAAATTTGACATGGGACAATTCCAGAGGATTAGGTATGTCCCAAGCTCATTTCTTCCAGCCGCTATTATAAGATGTCAACCCTATCTCTTCTCAATGATTCACACAGTACATCATTTTTGTCTGCTATTTTATTAGGATAATGCTTACTGAAAGCTTTTGTAGAATAGTATGAGAACAAGGATCTTTATTCAATGTAGTCTAAAGTTACAGAGATAGAAGATACAAATTCCCATGTGAGTCACTGGTAATTATGGCTGTTATTTCTTCTGTGTCTGAGTTCCTAAGCTCGTGTGTTCAGTTTACTGGGGACACAATATATTAGGAATGTTGATTTAATGCATATTCCAGATCCTGAATAAATGTGCTGCATGCCAGTAGAATACTATGTTTATAAGCTGACATGTTTCGAGATCCCAGGATCTTATCATCATGTACCTCCTGTGCACTTTCTTACTGCACAGTGGGTATCTTGGTTGAAAGCAATGTCACATAGTATCACACCAAGAATACAGTATTCTTGTGGCAATAAAGGTTGAGACACTTTTATACAAAGGTAAAACTAGTGCCACCTGAAAATGAATACCTTTCAGTGGCAGAAAACTTTTATATCATCAGCTTACTACCAAATCTTGTTTATTTAAGGTGATATAAATGCATGTAGTGCAAGAAAAATCTTTGCTTTTCATATACATGTGTGTGTTCATGTATGTGTGTGGTGGTGATATACATGTGTGTGCATATGTGTGCATATCATGTATGCTAGTATGTGTAAATGTATTATTTTTAGGTATGCCAACTGCCATCTTGGAGATAGTTCAATCAATGATCTGGAGCCCATCAATTAAGCTAAATTAGCTACCCACTGAGCTCCAGGGATCCTTTTGTCTCTGCCTCCCAGAACTTGGATTATAGATGCATACCACTATACCTTACATTTTAAATGGGTATTGAGGATTGAATTTAGGTTCTCATTTTTGGAAAGCAATTTTCTGACTGAGCTGTCTCCACAGCCCCCTAAATGCCCTATCTTATTATACAAATATCAAACAGTAAAATTAGTTGGATCAGCCATAATGAGAAAGCCATTGTGTTTTTATATCATGAATGTTCTCTACTTTTACAATCATGACAAGTCCACAGATGAGTCCAGTGCACAAGAATGAGGGTGGACAAGGAGAAGGACCACGATGAAAGCTAGCCTCTCTGCTTGGACATTAATGTTTTATCTACACTAAATGAATTCTGGTGGCCATCAGTGTAGAGCACAAACGTATTCCCACGTTCCCATTTGTCTAGGTATAACCAAGAGCCTCTTTACTAGACATTCTTACCTGTAATCACATCTTGCTTCTCCCAGGCCCTTGACTAATCAGTCAAACCATTCCCTACCACCTATAATTTTATATGCAATAATTTTATTAATTCAGTCCATTTTGCTAAATATGTAAATGGAAAACAAGATACTTTGCCTAAAAGTATCTCATCACTGTCTTTCAAGGTCACCTTTGAGTTAGGCTCACCACTGGTGCATCTTCAACCTACAGACCACATGGAGCTGTCCTTTGTGAAACTAGCTTCAAATTTTCTCTTTCACTATTTAATATTAAGCCCCATGAATCTGTATGAGCATCAGAAATTGGTACAATGGTGCTTGGTACATGGCGTGCAGCTTAGCTGTTCTTATAAATTACTCTTACCTTTGCATGTACTTAAGCCCAGCCCCACTTCCACTTTAGGATGGATGTGTTTCCTACTCATGTGAAATAAGTTTGATATAACTTATCTTATGATAGTTCTAAATATGGTAATTTAATTTTTCATGAGTGAAAATTCCATACTCACTAGGGTCCATGGAACATGCCAAAAGGTACACTCATTTTGTTATATGTCTCTGCTTCACATAATGTGGACTTCCTACCAGAACCCTCAGTGTTCTGCTTGTGATCTCCTACCAGCAATTGTTAGATACTTGGTACAGAAACTTCCACTGCAGAATAGGCTGAGTCATATGGTAAAGGGGCAGAGCAGTATGTGCTATAGCCTAGACCTGCCACAGAATGCTTTCTTATTCTGAATCCCACTCAAAACTGATAGCATTCCCTATAAACTGATGAATGATTCAAAACAACATCCCCATAAGCAACATATGTTGCTTTCAAAACCCGAAGAGGCTCATTTCCTTCTATATAAAACTTTTTATAAATAATATATAATATATTATATAATATATGTCTATATAATATATATCTCTCCTATGATAAATATATCATATATATTCATATGGTCAACATATATATCATATATGTACCATATTCCCCTCCCATTACTTTCTTTTATATCCCCTTCCTTTGAACCCCTTCTTTTCAACTAGCCTTTCTTCTACTTTTATGTCAATTTTTTTTGGTCTGTCTTTTTTTTTGCCATTTTCCATCATCCATAACATGCTGATAAGCCCAATTTTATGCAGGTAATCACAGCTTCTGTGAGTACATGAATGCAACATTTTCTTTTCCAAAGCACTCCTCCCATCATTTGCCTCTTACCTTCTTTCTGTCATTTTTTTTCTGAAATGGTCCCTGAGCTTTGGGTGATATAATAGAGATGTCTCATTTAGTGCTGAGTGCTCAACTGTCATTTCTCAGTTCTTTGGTGAGTTTTGAGTCTCCTCAGTAGTCAGTGCCATTTGGATATAAAGGTTTTATTACTAATCCCTGCCATATGACTCATGTATGATATTGCTTTTGGTGTTTTTTTTTGGTATGGAGAGGGAAGAATTCAAGAATTCCAGTTGGTTTTTACCATTTCACTAACTCTTCTTTTTAAGCCAAGGAGAAAATGTGAAGATTCTGTAAGCTACTAAATATATTCTTTCTTATTTTACCCTGGGGAATTAGATAAATGATCACTGGGCTGGTCTGCATACCCATTAGTCTGACCATGATACTTTGAAAGACATTTCTCTGTTTATTATCTGACCCACCATTCACTGATGCTGCAATGACAACAAAGGGGAATATGATCTCACTTAGACATTCAGTGTGTCAGAGTCAATGTCAAAGAAGATGGAAGTACCTTTAGAATTCAATTACAGCATAACTATTTGTCAGACTCTGGAGAAAGATTGGAAATGACTACTTTGAATGGCATTGTGAGGTTCTTTATTCAAGACCCTTTTAATGGCTTCTGAGAACTGTCTCAAGTCTGAAAACTGGACAAAGACCATGTATTTCTTTTTGGGGTGTGTGTGTGTGCAAGTGCATGCTGGCATCCTGTGGGCTATGTAAGAAGCACACACTTGTCTGAATCTTTTGATTTCTGCATAGTATGCCTCAGACTATTCATAACTACCATATCATCAAACCTCCTTAGCAACACTTCTAAACTCATATTGCCTTTCAGTACAGCTAAAGGCAGGTATGTGGCTTGAAGTATTCTACTTTGTTTGGACAGGTTAATAAATGTGGACTCATATGTAAATCCTGTCTCTGACACATGCCCCTGAGGCTCTGACCAAGCTGTGTGTCAACTCACCTTTGGAGTTGGCTGCTATCCGCAAAACTGTCATCCTTCCAGAGGACTTCCCTGGCTGAGAGGAACTAGTTTTCTACCTTCTCTTTCCTCTGGACCCCATAAGCAGTGACTGGCTGCTGAGGAGTATTACAGTGATCACATCTCTCTATAGTTGCTGGGAGGCCACAGAGGAAGAATGGAGATGCATCTAGAGTACCTCTGGAGGTTCTGAGTGAAAGAAAAGATATGAAGAAAAACCTGGATGTATGAGTATTTATCAATATAGAGAACTCTTCCACTAGGCATGTGTAATGACTTGGCACACATCTAATATGTCCTGGCCCATTCTAATGTGCCTCTGTGATAGTGCTCAGGAGTTTGGAAAGAGAAGTGGCCTACATTAAATCCAATAGATAGCAGAATCATTTATCAAGCCTCTTATATGTGGTACAAATTGGTGATTATTTAAATTTCTGAGTCTTGATTTCCTTACAAATGAACTGGAGGTAGTAATGATATCTACCTCATAGTAGATGAGAGTTACATGAGTTCTGAGAAGTATGTTTTTTATTAACAGTACCTGACACACTGGCCTTTATAAAAATAGTAGTTACTATTGTTTTTATCACTAAGTTTATGGGAGTTGATGACTTGTGCCTTTGACTATACGCTTTTTTAAGATTCTCCACTGATTTCCTCAAATGTCATGCTGGAAGACAGTGCTTTCCCACCGCAACCCTACCTGACATGGAGTCCTCTGACATGGGCTACCCCTTGTCTCCTGGATATAAAGTTGATAGCTTTCACTTCCAATGGGAAATTCTGGCCCCTCTGACCTGCCTCTCACTTCCAGTCTACATTGGCCAAAATGACCTTGTTCCCAGAGATGTATTATGCTTTGTGTTTTGGAACTGCTATAGTTAGGGAATTGAATGGCAACTAAAGGTTCATATGCTGACAGCTTGAATACCACCCTGGAGTGATATTGGTAGGTAGCAGAATGTTTAAGGAGTGGGGCTCAGTTGGAGGAAGTTAGGCCACTGAGAGTGTGTCCTTAACAAAGTTTTGGGGGGTTGCGGGTTAGTTCTCAGCCTCTCTCTCTCCCTCTTTGAATCCTGGCTGCCATGAGTCAGGAAGTTTGCCTGCCACTCACCTCTGCCACAGTGCATTGTCATAGGCCCAGAAGCCATGAGGCAAAATTACCATAGACAGAAACCTTTAAAACCATGATCCAGATAAACCTTTTTCAGTTTATTTGATTATCTCAGTATATTTTTTTGTTACAGTGACACAAAGCTAGATAGATACCAGTATTTGTTTCAAAGTATGGGTCTTCAAAACCATTGTGTTATTTAATTTCTTTAAATTTGGAGCTTTAGAATATTATTTTTATTATATCACTATTTCTTTTTGAAAGTTAGTATCATTTTCAATGCTTTTCCTGTTTCAGAATGTGACAAAATTGAACATTTAGAACTGGATATTTCTATTCATGCTTTATGCAAGCAAATTAAAATTTTCTTTTGGATTAATTATAATATTTAATAGTATGAATTCTATTGAGTTTTTGATAAAAGGACATGAATTTTAAACATCGTAGTAAGTTGCAACATATGTTCATTGCTCTGGGGAGGTTTTAAAGGAGGGATGATGACATGTTATTAATGTCGTCAAGCTTCATAGGTGCAGATGCAGGTGGGAGAGAGCAGACAGAATGGATACTGGAGAAGAGACGGAGTGAAGAAAGTCTAAGAAAAAGAAATGATAGGGTCAGTGAGAGGAAAACTTACTTATACATTTTAATGTAGAGGTTCTTAATATGTGGAGGGAAACTGATTAGGGAAAGACGATAATGAAAGAGACTACAGAGAATATAGGTCTGCATTCCTCACACCAGGAGCATCCCTCAGGGAACCAAGTAGTTGACCAGAGAAGCTGTATGGTGCAGCAATAACTACACACTCTTGTAAAAAATGTGGCCATCTGGATGAGTATGCATTCCTCCTTTTCCTGCATGGCTTTTATTCTCCCCTTTGGCACTACATATCCCAATGTAGCTTGGCAGTCAAAATTTTGCCTCAGTCTGTATTCCTAGGCAATCTGGGCTAAGAAGTCACCTCTGTGGAGTTGTGTTTACCTAGCTCCTTTGAGAGAAGGTCAGGGGAAAAAAGCTGCTGGGCCAGAGGGCCTAAATTTAACATAAACTCTTGCACTGGCTTCCTAGGAGCTTAATTTATTCCCTTTCCACCCATCAACTGGATGCTAATTTTTCTTTGATATAGAAAATGATAGACTGTGAAATAAATTCTTCTTGTTCACTCTTAATCTGTTTATTTTTGCTATTGAAAAACATTTGAGGCTGGATAAAAAAATCACAAAGAGATTAATTTGTATTTATGGCTCTGCAGGCTGGGAAGGCACTGGTATCTTCTTAGCTTCCTGTGAGAACCTTGTGCTGCTTCTGCTTATGGCAGAAAGGCAAGAAGTCAAGCAGGTACATGGGCCAAAGATGTGTGTGTGTGTGTGTGTGTGTGTGTGTGTGTGTGTGTGTGTGTGTGTGCAATGGGGATAGCGGAGGTGCCAGGATCACTTTATAGCAATCTCTGATCATAATAACCCAGCTACTCCCAAGAGAACTGATCTGGTCTCAAGACAACTAACATACTTTTGACTGAACCACATTAATTCATTCATGAAGATGGAGCCCTCATGAACTCATGACCTCTTAAAGCTCCTACTTCCTCTCAATACCACCACACTGGCAATTAATTTTGGCAGAACATATAATGCCCATAGCATTCAAGTTTATTGTTTTTGGTCTTTTCTTCAAACTAACATTAAATTTATAACTGCTTCTGAAAACATGTTCAATTAGCTCATTAAATTTTTTCCTAGGGTAAATTGTTTAATGCTACATTGCAATGTTTACTTTATAAGATTTTCTCATGTATTCTTCCCATGAAATAAACTACTATATAGTTCACCTATTTCTGTTTCTATTGATACTGATTTGCTGAATTTAAGTTTTTAAGAGGACAAAACGAATACAATATTTTGTTAACTAAGAGGTATTTTTTTTCTTCCAAAATTCTTACCAAACCACTACCATGCATTAGGTGCTTAATAAGCAATAGAAAGATTACAAGGAACACCAACCTCTGCTTTTCTGAGCTTGTAGTCCACAAATGCAGATAGTTCATGTGTTTTGATAGGAATAGAATGGAGTCTATAAAAGGCTTCCTGGAGGAAACCAGCTTTAATATAACATCTATAGAATGAGAAGAATTTGAAGTAGTGAGTCATAAAGTGAAGAACTGGAGTAGGCACATGAATGCTCAATTGTCTCTTCACACATGTATGTGCATGTGTGTACATGTGAAGGCAAGTAGGGGTGCACTTGCATGTGTATGTCTGGAAGCTGGGCTCACACAGGAGAGATGAAGTTGGATTTTATAGGGTCTTAGAGCATTACAAAAGACATATGAACTCATACCTATGCTGATCCATAATATTTATAAAGAAGGAAAATTAAATCATAATATTTTCTATATTTCTATATCAGTCAGTGATCTGACTTATACGGCGTAAATAGGGATTGTGAATGAAGAAATATAAGGGTTGATTGTCCCATGAAGAGGAGATAGTTCCAGGGATGGGCTGAGGCAGGAATGCAGACAAAGAATTATGACTCTTAGAATAATTTATGTGTTAGAATTCACAAGAACTGGTGGATGACAGGGTTTGTTGAGAGGTATAGGGAGTCTTACTCTGTATTTTTTTTTTAAAAAAAGATTAAAATGTTCAATCAAAGTGTGTCCTGTTCAGGAGACTACAAGGAAATTGCTTATTGTATACATCACTGATGACTTCATTGAGCAATTATTTTGAACCAGAAATGGGATGCTTCACTTAATACTCACAACCGTGATGAAAGTGCTGCTATTATTCCTTTCTCAGATGGAAGGCATGGAGGCAAAGATAGACTAAATGATTTGTCTTACAAGGTTATATGCTTCAGATGTAGAAGAGCTTCTACAACACAGTTTGTGCACACTTTCTCTTCCTCTCCATCTTCTCTCTCCTCCTTCCTCCTCAGTGCCACACATAAATATGGTGAGTTTTATAGCTTGTGTACTCCCAGATTCATATATTCACATAGCCCTGACTCCTAGCACTGCTGAATTTGGAGGCAGAGCCCATGGAGGAGATCAACATTCATTGAGTCCTAAATTCAGTAAGCACTTAGTCTGAAAGAGCTGAGGTATTTATTAGAAGAGGAGACAGAGCAGGCTTTCTCTCTGCACTCACACTGATGCAGGGCCATGAAAGGATACAGCAAGACACAAATATCTACAAGACAGAAAGAGAGAGCTCTCTGGAAAACAAACTGACCAGCACCATGAACTGGATGTCTGGCCTCCAGAACTGTGGGAAAAAGAATTTCTACTGTTTTAGCTACTCAGCATGTACTATTTTGATGCAGAAGCCTGAACTAGTACTATGACTTCTAATAGAAAGTCCATTGACTTTAGGGAATTCTTTCAGATCTACTGCGATTTTGCCAATTGGAAGATGGGCAGCTCAGTTAAACAAGGGCTGTGGAGATGGCTCTGCAAGTTAAAGGCACTTGCTTGCAAAGCCTGATGGCCTGGATTCAATTCCCTAGTACCCATGTAAAGCCAGATGCACAAAGTGATGCATGCATCTGAAGTTCATTTGCAGTGGCAAGAGGCTCCACCACACCCATACTCTCTCTCTCCCTCAAATAATAAATAAATAAATAATATTTTAAAATTTTAAAGCTGAATTTCTTATCAATTAGATAGTAAGAGAGGCTAATATGGTAATATTACTAATTTTAAAGATGATTGTCCTTTAGCTGATTATTTTAGTTTTGGTGTGTATTTATTGTGTCTGTATGCTGAGTGTCTGTGTTCATGTTCGGGAGTACCTCCACCTCCTGTGAGGCAAGGTTTCACTTTGTTCACTTCTGCTTTTTCATCAGGCTAGCTGGACACCAAGCTTTGGCAGAGTCTTCTGCTCCTACCTCCCTTTTCTCCTTTAGGGGTGGCTGGAATTACAAACACTAGCAATAGTGTGCAAGCTTTTCTTACATGGTTGCTAGGGTCCTGAACTTGAATGCATAGCATGTGCCTTGTCCATTGAGCTATCTCTCCAATACTAGTGATTTTTGGTTTTCTTTGCATAAGCCTTCTTTTTTCATCCCTTTTTTAGAAAACACATTTAAAGCTAGGAAAGAAATTGGAAGAATGATGTCACTGCTGTTGTTAAACTGAGAATTTTGTCAAGTGAATTGAGTCTGTAAATTGTTACTATAAATTCACAGTCCTTTGAAAAATGTCCCTAAGTGGTAAAAAAAATGGCCTGCTTATATGGTACTTAGGTAGGATTTAATGTACTTACCTTAAGATTGTACAATCATCTAAAAGTACTGTTTTTTTTTCATTAAAATATTATAAGAGGCTTTTGTTGCAGGTTCTTAAATGTCTGCCAGAAAAGTAGTTGTCTGGTTACAATATGTCTTACAAATCTTATGCAGTGAAAAGTAGTTTAATTTAAAAAAGCACAGCATAATAAAAAATCACTTTTGAAAAAATTATTTTAAATAAGATTTTCTCACTTAATAACTAGGTAATATATTTTCAGAGAAATTATTAAATGGCCAGTATTTTGTTCTATATCTTTTAATTATATCTAATTTGTACCTTTATCATTATTACCATTATTCTTAGTGTGTATGGACATGCACATGTCATGGTACGTGTGATGGAAGACCTAAGAGAACCTTGAGGTGTTTGTCCTTCCCTTTCCACTTTACTTTGACAGGTTTTTGTCATTACTGTTATTATTGATTTTGGTCTTCTAACTTTGTGCTGGCCTGCAAGATTCCAAATTCTTATGCCTCCACTTCCTATGGCCTTTTTCTAGCTGTAGGCATGTTGAGACCACAGACACATATGCCACTTTGCATCTGTCTTTATGTCGATGAAATCCAACTCAGACTGGCAGGTTGATTACCAGCAAGCACCTTTAA
Source organism: Zapus hudsonius (assembly GCA_004024765.1). NCBI lineage: Eukaryota > Metazoa > Chordata > Mammalia > Rodentia > Dipodidae > Zapus > Zapus hudsonius. The sequence goes on from PVHP010000235.1 coordinate 142,597, forward strand.
AGGCTAAGCCATACCTCCAGCCCTAACTTGCATTTTAAAGGGGAAATGACAAATGCACTGCAAAAGATGCTTTTCATACATAGAGCAGCAACCAACAAGAAATATGCCTGGGTCCGTTTTCCCTCTCTATAGAGGCAGGTGCATTGAAAAAGTCATTGCTTTGACAGTACTTGCCAGCTAAGCAGAAAGCACATCCACAGCATGCCTCTGCTTCTTGTCAGGTCTTTCTGCAGTTAACGAAGCTTGAACATACAATGATGACTCTACGAGGCCCTACAATGCGCTGGTCTGACTTGTCAATCAGTGTTCACCAAAAGAGCTAGAGGTGCGACTATGAGCATAATAGGGAATTCTGATAATGTTCTCATAGTCAAATCTATGTCCTTTCTTAATAAGCCCATAAAAGTCTTGTGAAGTGACTATATGTGATTTTTAGCGGTGAGAAAGTTAAGGGATGGATGAGTGGTTTGAATGCATTTTCATGGCCAGTATGTATCAAGACAATCTTCCTCCAGATTTTGAGCCCTTTCTGTTTTGCCTCTGTATTATTATTCACCAACTCATGGAATTAAACAGAACAAGGAGGCAGCGATCATCATTCATTCTACTGCTCTAATGCCTACATTTGGGACTTTTTGAATGTCTATCATGTGTGTAGCAACTTGTCAGGGACAAGATACAGATGAAAAATATAATGTCTACTCTCTGGCATCTCTGAGTTCAGGTCATCTGAGAGGATACTAAAATCACAATTTTAAAGATATAATTAGGGATTAGGGACATGAAATGGGTATGTAAAGAAAGCTGTGGGAAGCCAGGCGTGGTGGCATGCGCCTTTAATCCCAGCACTCATTCTCTCTCTCTCTCTCTCTCTCTCTCTCTCTCTCTCTCTCTCTCTCTGCTTATAAATAAATAAAATAAAAATAAAAAGTCATCCAGGCATGGTGGCTCACGCCTTTAATCCCAGCACTCGGGAGGCAGAGGTAGGAGGATCGCTCTGAGTTCAAGGCCACCCTGAGACTACATAGTGAATTCAGCCTGGGCTAGAATTCCAGGTCAGCCTGGGCTAGAGTGAGACCCTACCTCGAAAAAACAAAACAAAACAAAAAAGCTGTGGGAAAAGGGAGGAGAGAAACATTCATTCCATAGAGACTGGTGGAAGTGTGGGGGCAGGAAACTCCTCTGGAGAGGAGATGGTATCTGAGACTGTTTTTAACACTCATCTAAGTGATGGGCAAGCTGATTAAGGGAGACATGTAGTCTAGATAAATAATACAAAGGGCAACAGTCCGTGAGAAAGCAATACAAATTTAGGAATTTGAACATCATGATAAATGGCACGTTTGGGTGCCATTATCTTTGTGCAAGTTACCATGCTGTCTTCACGCATTATTTAACTGAATCCTCATACAAACCCCATGCAGTAGGTATTATTCTTGTTTTCATTTGAGAGTTGAGAAAAATAGAAACTAAATGGCATGCCGTGGTATTATCCAAAGATAATAATGAGCTAGGCTGGGATTTGGGCCCAGCTCTTTCGGATATCATAACTCATCTGCTTTGCACCTTCTTCTGCTCCAGAAATCCTGTATGGCCAGAATTCCTGTGAGTCTGCTGAGGAGACAGGGGGAGAACCGCTGATACAGTGGTGTGGTTTTTGCAGGTTCCAGTGAGCTTCAGAAGGATTTTGAGCTGGTGTATGTATGCTTAGATACACATTTTTAAAAACCTCGCTGTGGAAAATATGAAGTATGGATTTGAAGGTCAAATTAGTGACAGGGAAAACAGGCAGGTAATGAAGGAATTGCTGCTGGTGAGAGATGCCGTGCTTGGGTCTCTTATGGTGCCAGTAGTGACAGAGAAGAGGGAGTAGATCCCCAAGATAACCCTTGTAAGTGATCAGATAGGGGTAAAGATTGGGTAGAGGCAGGGAAGGCAATAGTCTAAGATAATTCCTGGGTTTTTCTTTTAATGAGTTGGTGAGGGTTGGCATTCTAAAAAATCTGGAAGCTAGTATGATGAGAAGAATTTAATTTTAGACATTCTCTATTCAGTCTGTCTAAGCAACATGCACTAGGCTATGTTCCCTCAGCGAGGCTGAAATATGAGCCTACATAGTCACTAAAGGACAGGCCTGTGGAAATCGTGGAGTAGGTATTACTAACATATTGAGAAAAGAAAGAGAGAAAGAATGGAATCAAGAGAATAGAAAAGATGAACCAGGCACATAATGGGAAAAGAGAAGGCCAGATGAACCAGAGAGTTCTTTGAAGAAGGGAGAGACGAATAAAGGAAAGATGACCTGAAAGCCAGGCTCAAGGTTTGAAGCAAGAATAGTGTTTGGGATCACAGACAGTAATGTCATAGTAGCTGTGACCATGGAGAGCAGTGCTTACTGGATTCTGAAGGGCACACACAATGCAGCAAGCTTAATGTGACCTTTCACTGGTCTTTACAACATGGCTGAGGAATTGGTAGCAACTAACTTTGTTGAACACTTTAGGCCTAATATTTATGGAACCTAGTTCACACAATACCTTATCTTTGCTTTTACAGATGACAAGCTTTGCCAATATGTCATGGTTAATCTCTAGCTGTCTAAAAGAATTTAGAATCACCATAGAAACAATTTCTGGTCATATCTGTGAGGGATTTTCTAGAGTAGGTGAGAGAACCCACCCAAACTCTGGGTGGTATCATCCTATGGGCCTATAGGCTGGGTGCCTGGACCTTTTTTTTTTTTTTTTTTTTTTTTTTAAGAGGAAAGATAGTATGTGTGATGGTTAAATTTTGTTGTCAACTTGACCTGTTTAGTAATTTTGGGTGGGTTTCTGAGGTTTTTTGTAGGAAGATGGCCTTTTCAGTAGGGGCAGGATGTAAGGAGGCTCAGGGGAGATGGAAGCAAACATCCCTTTCCTGGGAGGGCAGTGCAGGAAGGAAATTCCAGAGACTCAGGAAGTCCAGAAGTCTGGGGAAGGGTTGCAAGACCCTGTTCTAAGACTATATAAAGGGGAAGGAAATCCCTCTCCCCTCCCCACTTGCCTGTTTGCTATTTTTGTGTGGTGCTGGTAATGGTTTTTCTCACTCTGCTTGGACTGTGAAAAGGGAGGGGGGACAGCCTCTTTCACCATTATGGATCTTCTCCTGGACATGTACCTTTCCTCCCATGATGGTGCCTGACTTGGAGGTTCATCCCAGCAGTGTGTGGCTGAGTAGGACAATATCCATCTTCATCCCTTACTCTCTACCTCCCTCATGCTGATATAATGATACAACACCAGTTACCAGCTCGTGACATGCTTTTCCCACCAGGATAAACTTTACCTTACAGTTATAAGCTGAAAATAAACTCTATTTTGGGTTCTGTAGAAATGGCTCAGCAGTTAAGAGGCTTGCTTGCAAAGCCTGACAGTGCAGATTCGGTTCCCAATGCCTACTTATAGCCAGATGCACAGTGGTGCATGTGTCTGGAGTGTGTTTGCTGTGACTGACTGAGGGCCCTGGTGTACCCATTCTCTCTGTGTTTCTCTTTTCTCTGCTGGCAAATAAATAAATAATATTTTTGAAAAGTACTCCATCTTTTTCTAAGCTCTTCTGGTCAAACATTTTGTCCCAGCTATGACAGAACCTGATAGAGGAATGGAGGAAATATTTCTTTTGATCTCAGACGTTTCTATCTGTGATAGTAGGAAAGGTACAGCAGAGCAGTAGGAGTGTGGTGGAAGGTTATTGTGTGGTGATGGACCAAGCAAAGCAGCAGGGAAAGCAGACCAGAACCAAGAGCAAAAAATAACCTTCAAAATAGTGCCATGATGGTACACCTTCACAAGGTTAGCTCATACAATGTATATCCTTATTCATAATAAAGATATTTTTTAAAAGAGAGCATAAAAGAATGCATCTGGGAATGTTGGAAAGGAAAAGAGAACAACACAAAAAGTAAAATATAATACACTTTAAAAAATAGTGCCATGAGCTTGAGGGCTGGCCATTCAAAGCATGGAAGTTCATTTCAGAATCAAGCTATACCACCCATGAGTGAGAAAGCTGAAGAGAGGTGGAACTAAATGTACTTAACAGGAGACATGGGCTGCTTAGGATTCTTTGCTTTTTCAATGGTAGAAAAGTACTTGAATAACCCAATGGGCATGGGCTTTATTTTATTCACAAAATGGAATAAAAGAACAATTTTATCCTCTGGGAAAAAATAGCTTATAAGAAAATAGCCATTATTAGTTCATACTTTCAAACATTAATGGTACTTACAATTCCAGAGTACGCTTCCTGCTACTCACAGCTGCATGGATGGTTACACAGCATAAGCACTGGTGGAGAGATGTCCCATCCCTGTCCTCCTTTCACCTCACTACAAACTCCTCATGTTTCTCTTGCCTCCCTGCATTACAACTATCTATTAAAATAACATCTCTTTAACTTGTATATGTTCTGCCAAGGACCGTGCTTCATCATTTCCCAGCTATAGCTGTCAGTTGCCAGGAACCAACCGAGCATTCAACACATGTCTGAAAAGAATTATTTTTAAACCATTACTTTCTCATGACTTTAAGCTATGACTCACTTTAGTAGGAGCAATTTAGTCTGAATTTATTATTTAGAGTTTAAGCATCAAAAACGAAATGACTGGGGAAAATATTTTCATAGTGTGTGGAAATGTCACAATGAAACCTTCTATATAGGACAGTTAATATACACTAGTAAAAGGGTTATTAAATGCTGACTAAGGTAAAACAAGAAAGTTTCAGGTTAGCAGGTCCTTTGTAAAGTCTGTGGAAAGGAAAGAATATATATATATATATATATATATATATATATATATATATATATATATATATGTGTGTGTGTGTGTGTGTGTGTGTGTGTGTGTGTGTCCTAATGTTTACTAATATTTTAAAATTAATTTTAAAGCTAGAATACAAAGTACTAGATTCCATCATGCATTTTCGTGCATATGTGTCCTTCTATTTTGTTCTAACTCCCTCTCCCACATTACTCACTTCTTGCTGGTCCCCTTCTTACCTCTAAGTAGTTCCCTCTTCAGCTTTCACGTTGCATATTTTCCATTAACCTTTTTCCTCCTCACTTCTCTTGTAAGATTTCTTCGTCCCTTATCATAGTCTACATCTTACTTTCATCTCTCTCTCTCCCTCTCTCTGTCTCTCTCTCTCACACACACACTCATAGATCAGTTCTACATGTGAGAGACATGCATTTGTCTTCCTAAATCTGCCTTATTTTGTTTGACATAATAATTTCAATTCCACCCATTTCCCTGAAAATGTCATGATTTCATTTTGCTTTATGACTGAATTAAATTCCAATGTGAATATGTACAATTTCTTTATTCATCTGTTGACGAACATCTAGGCTGGTTTTATTGCAAAGCTATTGTGCCCAGCACAGCATAGCAATAAACATGAGTGGGCAAGTATCTCTATGGTCAGCTAAAGTCCTTCAGATATATATCTTGCAATATGCTTGTGACACCTTTGTCAAAAATTAGGTTGCTAGAGAAGTGTGGGTTTACTTCTAGTTTATCTATTTTGTTCCATTTGTCCATGTGTTGATTTTGTGCCAGTATTATGCTGTTTTTGTTACTATGGCTCTATAATATAATTTGAGGTATTGTGTTATATGAGGTATCAGGCATTGTGATTCTTTTAGCATGCCCTTTCTTCTCAGGATTACTTTGGCTTTTATGCTTCAATTTGTATGAGTTTTAGAATTGCTTCTTGTTTTTCAAATTCTGTGTAGAATGTGTGATGGCTAAATTTTGTTGTCAACTTGACCTGTTTATTAATCCACAGTAATCTCGGGTGGGTTTCTGATGTTGCTTACAGAAAGTATTAACTAAAGGAGGAGGTACCTCCTCCAGAATGAACCCTTTCCCCAGAGTGGGCAGCCCTCTCATTAGGAGGTAGGATGTAAGGAAGCTAGAGGGGAATGAAATCTCTCTTTCTTTTCTGTCTTCCAAGCTGACTGCTGGTGCTTGTCATGAATTAGATGTAAATCCATCCTGCTTCTCTATCCTTTGTCGGCATTGGAACCAAGTTCCCTCAGCCTCCCAGTCTGGATTGAAGGCCAGTGGCTCCCCAGGAAGCCTCAGGCCTCTATTGCTAGTTTAACATAGCTGAGGCATCCAGCCACATGGACTGAGCAGCCACTGGTTCTTTAACTCTGGGGCCTGCAGACTGCTATTGTGCTAATCCAATAAATCCTCTTTTTATTACAATTCATTCTATCAATTCCCTTTCTCTAGAGAACCCTGACAAATGTCACTGTAATTTTAATGGAGATTACATTTAAGTTGTACATTGCTACATGCTCACACACCACTAGGATGAATCTCCAAACCAGGCACAGTTATGGTAGGAAAGGATTTATTGAAGCTATAGATCTAGAGGAAGTTTCATAATAGTGAAAGAGACTGGCACCCTTTCACTGGTCCAAGCAAAGAGAAAAACCAATCACCAATACCACACACAAAAAAACAACAAAACAGGCAGGGAGGCCAAGGAGAAAATTTCTTCCCCTTTATATATCCTTACGGTGGGGTCTTGCAACCCTTCCCCAGATTTAATGGCTTCCCGAGTCTCTCTAATTTCCTTTTTGCAGTGCTCACACAGGAAGGGATGTTAATTTCTAGCTCTCCTGAGCTCCCTTATATCCTGCCCCATACTGAGTGGCTGCCTTCCTGTAAATATTCTCAGAGACCCACCCAAGATAATTAAAAAGATCAAGTTGACAACAAAACCTAACCACCACAATTGCTTTCTGTAATATAACCATTTTCACAATATTAATTTGCCAAGCTATCAGCATGGGAGACACCTTTTAATATCTAATTTATTTCTTCAGTGTTTTAAGATTTTGTGTTAGAGGTCTTTTACCTCCTTGGTTTGGTTTATTTCTAGGTATTGCATTTTTACTTTTTTTTTTGTTTGTTTTTTCAAGGTAGGGTCTCACTCTAGTCCAGGCTGACCTGGAATTCACTATGTAGTCTCAGGGTGGACTTGAACTCATGGTTATCCTCCTACTCCTGCCTCCCCAGTGCTGGGATTAAAGGTGTGTGCCACCACACCCGGTCATTTTTTAAACAATTAGGAGACAATATTGGCAAACTTCTAACCAAATTACCTAAAGAAAGGAAGAAAACCCAAAATTAATATAATTTGAGGATTGGGAACATGGCTTGGTGGTTAAAGGCACTTGCTTGCAAAGCCTGTTGGCCTAGGTTCAATTCTTCAGTATTCATGTAAAACCAGATGCACAAAGTGACTCATGTGTCTGGAATTCATTTATAGCACAAAGAGGCTATGATATGCACATATTCATTCTCTCCTCTCTCATTTCTCTCAAATATATTTTAACAATAAATACATAAAATTTAAATTAAAAGGGGTTATTACAAGAGAGGCCAATAAAATTCAGAGGAAAACTTTTATGCCAAAAAAGTGAAACATTTAGAAGAATTGGATAAATTCATAGACATGCATAAATTATTGAAATTAAATCAAAAGGATATAAACAACATAAATCAGTCTATACCAGGCCACGGGATTGGGGTAGGAATCAAAAGTCTTCTAAGAAATGCCCAGGACTGGTTAGATTTTTCTGCTGAGCCGGGCGTGGTGGTGCATGCCTTTAATCCCAGCACTTGGGAGGCAGAGGTAGGAGGATCGCCATGAGTTCAAGGCCACCCTGAGACTACATAGTGAATTCCAGGTCAGCTTGGACTAGAGTGAGACCCTACCTAGAAAAAAAAAAAGAAAGAAAAGAAAAGAAAGAAAAAAAAAAAGATTTTCTTCTGAAGTTGACCAAACCTTTAAAGAAGAGTCAATACTTTTAAAATGCTTTTACAATTATTTCACAAAATAGAAAGGGAAGAAATGCTTTCAGATTCCTATGAGGCCACTATTAACCTGACATTATAAAATGATAAAAAAACAACAGATAAAACTATAGACCAACATCTATGATGACAATAGATGTTAAAACTCCCAATTGAAGTCTGTCAAACTGTATTAAAGAACCCATTAAAAAGATCAGCCGGCATGGCCAAGTTAGTTTAATCTCAAGGATACAAGTATATTTCAACATTTGCAAATCTATTAATGTAATACAGCACATAGAGTTAAGGATAGAAATCACATGGTCATCACTATAGGTGGAAAAGGCCTATATAGCAAAGATCATTATCCCATCTTGATATAAAACTTGAAGAAACTAGGCAATCCTCAAGATAATAAAGGCAGGTGCATAGTCACCATTATACTAAATATAGAAAAACTGAAGGCATTTGCTTCTTAAAACCAGACAATGATGACCAATATCTGCACTCTTAATATAGTGTTTGAAGTCTTAACTAGAACAATAATACAAAATAAAGTAATAAAAAGTCAAATTAACACTAATTGTAAATGGCATCATCCTATACTTTTAAGATTCCAATGGTTCCATTAGAAAACTCTTAGAGCTGCTTAACAGATTGAGAAAAAAAATTGAATACAAAATCAGAACAGTAAGATGAGTAGCATTGCATTATACAGAGAAGCTCTATACAAGTAATTCACTGGCCACAAAGGAAATCAGGGGGGGGGGGACAAAAAGGCATGCACAAAGTTTCTTTTTAGAATTGATGGGGTTGTCTTCAGGAGTCCACTGGTATATGGCCACTGCACAGTCCCTTCTCTGTGCCAATTTCCATTAACAAGTGCTCCTTCTTGTCTTACATAAAGATTTAAGCATTAGCTAAGCCTAAATCTCTGACTATGCTCTAGGTACAACAATGGTACTGGAACCATCTTCCTTTGCACAGGAGAGGTGGGCCATGTCTGTGTTTAGAACACACATCCCAGTAACAGACCCTAGAGAAAGAAGAAAAGGGCTTGGATCCGATGTTACCAAAGCAACAGAAACCTGACTGAAAGAATTTTGAGTTCTTGCTCTCAAGGACAGCCCATCCCCCATTTGAAGTATAAATAAGTCAGATTCCTGGCTGTCTGAAATGGTCTAGATAATAGTTCCTCCATGAGGCAGACATGGATTGAAATTCAACCCATTCCCACATGGCTATCATCTCTTGAAATGATAGAAATACTTTCACATCCATCTTATCATAAGCAGTCTGAGAGCTGTAATATATAATTGCACTTCTTTTTCCTTTTCTTTCTTGCTTTGCTTTCCAGACCTTCACTACAAATAAGTTGGTAAGAAGATATATTTCCTCCCTCTAGTCAGCTGTCTCCTGTTTGCAACTGATACTATGCACAGCAATAAAGCATCTGTGTTCCAGGGAAACGATGTGTGAAAACAGTTTTCAAAAACTGCATGCTGTCTAGATAAAAAGAAAACTAAAAATATGTTTGGTTTCCACTTTGTGGAGTCTATAGAATTTGGCTGTGAATGAGAATTTAATTGTCATCCTTCCGTAAACATTACATTTCCATCATAAAAGAAAATCAGCTATAACATCATGGGGTTCATGCAGAAAAGATAAAAAGAAATAATGACCAGGAGGTTGTTTAACAATTTACATTTTGTTCTTGATAGACCATTAGAAGAA